>JARHVA010010386.1:0-177774 GCA_037957365.1 Torreya grandis | reverse complement strand
AATTGATTGAGGAGGTTGAGAAGGAGATGATAGATACTTTGTCACACATTTTTCATAATCCCATAGGGTGTCTTTAATTTTTTCATCATCTTCAGTATCACTTATAGATTCCTTGGGTACCTAGTCAATAGTATTAAATATTTCATTATAGTTCTTAAATTGAGTCAAGACTTTCAATAAGAGAGAGTTAAAATACTCAAGCCCAACTTTCATATTTGAGGATGAGGTAGACATGATATAATAATGAAATTTTATGAAAGAGTTTGGATCAAAGGGGAAAGACATAAAGGGTACTTGGTAGGAGCTAAAATCAAGAAGTTTATTTATAGGAGTCTAGGAGTGATAACTATTAATAGGTTTCCTATATATACTTATAAAAAAGCACATTCACCCTCTTGAATTAATGTAATTTCATGTCTCACTCGATATGGATTCAAGTTTGATTTGGTGTCTCAATCTTCCCCTTTATTTTTGAATCTAGAGTCAAATTTAGAGCTCATGATCACATGTCATTTAGCAGATCCAATGATGGTTATGTGACATTTTAGAATATCTAATCAAGGCCTAGTTTCCTATTTTATTAATTCCAAATTGTACCACATATCCTATGTTTATTGGATTCCATATAAATGTTTGACACCTTAACATGCCATAATACTTTGCTCTTATATAAGTGGGAGGGGTGATATGTCATCTAGGTATTTTTGGAATCTTTTGATTACATTTTACAATTCTACCTTTACTTTAGTTTAACCATCTTGGACCTTTATATCCCTACTTGCCACTATGTGTAGATATGCCATGTGCCACTTTGTGATACATCAAGCTCTCTTGAGCTTTGACATATCTGTTAGATCATGAAGACTAATAACTCTAATAATCAATCCATGTGATGTTTTTCATTACATTAGGCTCTCCCAAGATCTAGCATCTTTATCAAATCAGGGATACTAATGCATTTAACATACATTTGACCTTTGGGGTACATGGAATCTTTCCATTTGGTTAGGCTCTCCTAAGCTCTGACGTCTCTATCAAAACTAGAAGACTAACCACTCTGAATTTGGTCAACATGAGCTCTTCTCATTGGGTTGGGATCTCCTAGGCTTTAACATCTCTATCAAGACCTAGATACTAGCCCTTCTGACTTCAGAGTGACCTGATAGGTTAGAGTCCTAATATCTTCTGACCATTTTCCACATGGTGTTTTATCATTACATTGGGCACTCTTGAGTTCTAACATATCTATTAGGAATGTGATAATGATAACTCTAGTAATCAGGTCATATGGCACCTTCTAATTATGTTAAGCTCTTTTGGGTGCTAACATCTATGACATATCAATGAGATAGATGTATTTGATAATGGGGTACATTTATTGGTCATGTTATTCCATACTCTAACCTATATAACAACCCTCCATGCCACATCCTTTCATTCCCTCATTTCCATCTATGAAAAGCCATGAAAAATGACTAAGTGAAAATTAAAAAGTGTGACTTAGTTAAATGCTCACCTAGATGACAGTTAATCCTTTCAAGGTACCACATCGGACTCTAGGCTAATACTAAGGGAATCTAAGACTCCAAAAATATGAGAATTCAAGAAATTTAAGTGAGAACAATCTTGTAAAAGGGTTTATGTATTAAATATCTTAATAAATAAATTCTTCTTAACCATAAAGTGTTATTGGGACTTGGAATTGTTCCTTTTAAACACCTTTGAAGTTCCCAACTCAGGTTAATATGTTATTACAAATACACCACATGCTTAGGAAAACTAGGGTGAGATAATATTTTAAGACTCACTTCAGACAAAGCTAATCAGAATGAGATAATGGGTCTAAGAAGTCTAAATCATATTATTTTAAAGAGGGCCCCCCCATTTCTATGAAAAGTGGGGTTTGTTGTCCAAAGTAGGCTCTTGACTTGTCTTATCACTACTCATTATGAATAATGCAACATTTGGGAAGAATAGGGAAAATTTTCTCAATGTGAAAGAGTGTAAATGATTGTACCAAGTGAATATCAAGTGGTTTAAATGAATGAATCTTGATGTGTTTTTATAGATGAATATTTTGAAATTTTCCTTTAGTCAAACTTACGAAATATGTGGGAATAACCAAAAGGATAAATTTAAATTTGAAAACTAGTAGTTATTTATTGCAGGATATGACCAAAATGGTTGCATAGGGGTGTAGTGTGCCACTATCTACTTAAGGGAGACATGTATTGGATGATTAGAAACAATTTGAATTTTCATGGAATAGTCTTAACGTGAATTTATATAGATTTAACATTTAACACTTAGATTTTTATGTAATATAAATGACAGACAAATGGTCAAGCCCACATATAGATAAATTTCTTAGAGGAATGGTAGATGATAGTCATATAATTATGTACAAGTTATGTGGTTAGGAATATGTCAAGAATTAGCATTTTCAAGTACCCATGACCAAATTTATGTGTATACATCCCCCCTTTCTTCTATAAATTAAATTTGAAATAATTTGAACTTGAGTGTGTGCAATGCACTTTGTCTTTGAGGAGGTGTTTTAATTTTATAAGGCACGTAAATTTATAAAACCCTAAAACAACTCATGAAGTAGTCATTTTATTCATTTGAAATTTTAAAAATCTTTAAATTTGAAAAATTGAAAAGAATAGCAAGGGAGGAGTGTACCTATATATAGTTGAAACCAATTTTCCCTATAACATGTAACTAATAATGAAGAACCATGCCCCCCTCACTTAAAATTTTGGATAATTTGAACCAATGGATAATTGAGAGTGATCAAGTCCTTATTTTGAATTACTAATCAAGATATTGAGCTAGAAATATGCATTATCACAACTCTCATGAAAAAGGAATACTACCCAATATACTAACCCAAAAGGTATAGCTAGGCTATGTTCTATGGAAATGATGCCAAGGTCATTGAGTATCTATATCCTCAAAAATAAATCACTTGTAGATATTTAAATCATACTACTATAAATAGATCTTTATTTTATACTTGAATTCTTGAAAAGGAATGAATTATATTCATGCCCCAATCATGACCACATTACTCATATAATTTTATTTAAAATGACTTTTGAAATTTTCCTCTTTGATAAATTGAAATTTGAATTTTTCAACATTGAATAAGCTTGAACATGAATGAATATCATTCACTCTCTGAATATGTTCTAATGATATAAAATTCTATGAATTTATTTACTCAATTATAATTTGTATTCACAACTTGTATATTTTATCTTATAATTATTTTTCAAATGCCCATTCATATGCATTAAAGTGTGTATAAATATGTCCTTTGAGTCTTTTAAAAGTGATTTCATATGCCCATAAAATATATATGAATGTGTTGATATCTATCATATGCTTGATTTTTGAATCACTTTGAACATTTAAAAACCATTATTCTGCTTATAAAATCTGATTTTGCATTGTTTTAAATCTTTGAAAAACTTGTAGTCTATGTTTTTTAAACTTGTATCATGTATTTTATATCTCTAAACCTATTTTCTATCCCAAATATTATCATGGAGATTTGAATCTCTACAAAAATGCCAATATGATGTTCCCTTTTTGAGATGAGATATATATCCTACAAGTCACTCATCTTAAAAAAGGGTTAATTGTATCATGATAAATATATTCTCATAAAGTAATGTGTCATCATGTTGGGGTGTATGTTAGATTAGAATTTTAATTTGAAATTTTAAGCTTATATGTAACATATTGAATTTGAGTAACACAAATTTCATCTCTAGATAGATATAGCATTGAAGTATTCAATAAAGTATCTTTGAAGTAGAATGTTCCCTAAGAGAGCATGATAGGAATCATGACACCACTAATCAAACTCATCATGCACACAAGCACAACACATAATAATTTCACACAATTTCATATAACTAGGCTAAGGACTACATCTAAGGAACATATTCAAATTTTTCATAAGAAAATATTTCATACATATAAAGCAAAGGTCATAATTAGTTTACATGTGCTAATGTCACACATTCCAAATATTGATCTCATGGGTATGTTCAATAAATTTTCACACAAGGGCCAAGGGTCACACACATTAATCATTATGAAAAAAGGTAAATAACATTAAAAGATCATATAAAACATGAAGGCTAGTTTATTCTATTCATATGTATTGATGTCATATTATTATAAAAGTAGAATATCAAGTAGCACAATGTAAAAAAAGAGTGAGTTAACAAGACACTTTTAATATGTTTAGTTCAATATTACATTTGAGTTCATAGATAGATAAAAACCAATGATAGTGAAACATGTATATTTTAATACCCTAGCATAAGCATGTTCGTTGGGTAGAAGGGAAGTACAACATATAACAATGCATATGTAATTTATTCCCTACATCACTCTCAAATACCTCATGAAATGCATGTGTTTATAGAAAATAATATTATATCTACTAAAAATATGATGAATAACATATTTAAAGAATAAAGAGGAATGGAGTGGAGTGGGTTTAATGGGTATATTTTGAATGGTTTAAATGGGTGAGAAGTTGTAGGTGGCTATGAAGGTGGAGAAGAGGAGGATGATTATGATGATGATGATCCAAGGTCAGATTGGAACAAGAGAAGAGAGATGTACAAACATAGTGATGGGTTGGTATGGATTGGTTAGGCTTCTAACATTTTTAGAAGGACATATGCTCACTACTTAGTGGTCTATATTAGTGAAGAAAATTCATGGGTATACATCATGGTGATGGACATGGTTTTTTTTTAATAAAGTTAGATTCATTTATTGAGTAATTTAAAGCGGGGGGGGGGGACCTAACAAGGCTTTAGTTGTCCATATTAGTCTTTTAGAGGTGGTTTTTGTCATGGATTGGTTCTTGAATAGTGTGGCCCAATAAAAAGAGACATATTTGAGCCCTTTAGATGAATGTTTGGATCATTCAACCCTATTAAGATTGTGTGTTGCTTGGTTAGAGTTTGTGTCTTTATTTTGAGTTTATTCCCACTATTTTGTATCAAGGAGGAGGAATTTTTGGAGGTGACTATCTATTTATGGTGGAATGAATTTGGAAATTTAAGGAGAATTATAGGATGGGTTCTTTTTATTCATTTATGGGTCCTACTTACCACTCACACTATTATGAAGAATGGAAGGCTCTAGCTGATGGGAGAATTTTTTGGGAGTTTCTCCCAAATCCACATCATGGTAATGCAAGATTTGGTTCATATCTATTGTGTGAACTAGCCTCATAAAAGGAAAGTGAAGGAGAGTGGTGAGAGCAAAGGTGAGGATATAGATGAAAATGATGAGACTCTAGGTGACCCCTTTATTTCTTAGGGGTAGATAACTAGCTTTATTTGGGTCTATATAGATTGTAAGTTGAGGGAGGTGTGGTAGAGGGAGTTTTTTGACTTCACTCACAATATAGAGGTTGCCTTCAAGGCCTCTTAGTTTGGGTTGGTTAGGATCTCTTCCTAAAAGCTTTCCCTTCTCTTGGGGAGGCTCATCTTGGTTTTTTTAGCTTGTTCTAGTCCAAATATGATATGGGGATGTGTTGGGTTCTATTCTAGTAGGTTTTTGTTAGTGTAAAGAGGTTAATTTCTACCTAAGAGGGTTAAGCTTTATTTTGTGTCTTATAAGATGGTTTTATTAGCTAGTTTAGAGTTATGGGATCCCCTACTCTCTGAAATCACCCCTATTCATGTTAAAATGTTTCATGAATTCCCTTTAGAATCCTTATCCATACTGCACTAAGGATTCTTAAGGGAATCTAGTTCAAGTTAGCTTCATGGATCAGCTACATAATTATTCTTCAAACTACTTCATAGATTCCCTAAAGAATCATCTCCTAGATTAACCCATGGATTTCCTAAAAAATTATTCTCCAAATTGTTAATTTTTGGGCTACTACCCATTACTTTGGTTATTGATTGGAAATGGGGGTCTTCAAAACTACCATAGAGTTATTTTTCCATCTTAGAGAGTTGGACCTCCCTTTATGTCTAGGATGTTTCTTGATCCAACTAGAATCAAATACTTGGTTCCTAATCTAGTCAAAATTAGTTTTGGGAGGCCTGGGCCTCCTCCATGTATCCAAGATATATTTTAGTCCAACTAAAATTTACCAGTTTCCAAACCTATTAAAAGTGGAAGTTGTTTTGTCCTTTCTTTTTATTCCTTTGGGTTGAGATTTTTTATTTCCTTGGTGTGATTCTTCATTTTCTCTCTTTGGTAAGTCAAGGGGAGACCCAGACCTCTTGTTATATCTAGGGTTGGATTCCACACCAATTTTCAAAAGTGGGTTCATCTTAATCTAAACATATTTAAATAATAAAAACTATCATCTTGTGTCATCCTTAGGTTCTAATTTTTTGTTTTTTGGAAATCTTTTTAATGTTTTTGTATTTTTTTCAATATTTTGATTTTTTTTGGAATATTTAATTTTTTATTTTATTTATAAGGGAACTAGCCTATGACATCATTAATAAGAGGATCAAAGGGTATTTTTGAATTGAAGAGTTGAATCTTGATTTTCCACAAATGAGGAATGCTACATTTAGATGTATATGTTGGAAGTCTAAATTACACCCTAGTTGGGCAAGGGATTCTTTAGGTCCTCTGCCCAAATCTAGCTTAGCATGGGACTAAGCCTAGGATATGGGTATCTTATAATGGGGTCAGATTGATAGGATTTTTAATGAGGCTAGCTCCTTAGAAGAATAATTTTATCTTATTTACACTACTAAAACCTACTAATGACTAGGGAAAAGGGAGAGAGAGAACCTGAAAGGGAAATCTAAGATAACAATGGTGATGTACCAAAAAGATGGTTGATCCACTCCATTTGAGCTCTTATTAAACACTAATGATATAATCAAGAGAGTAGATCTAGCACTCTAAGTATCTATCATGCATCAATATTTCATGCAGAGGTTCACCAAATGATAAAAATCTGAGGGAAGTGATGGAGAGGTCTAATGCAAGACACTAACTAGTTAATGTATCCAATTCAAACCTTAATCAAAAGATATTTGAACACTAAACATGACCTACATAACAAGATCAACTAGTGACTAGGTGAGATTATGACTTGATAAGGGAGAGATTTCTTCCACATATTCAAATCAAACCAATTTATACACACTATACCAAAACAATGAAAATTGAAAATAGTCTTGTATTCATCTCAAGAGGCCACAAACTCAATATTGGCAGAGTCTCCCAAAAGAAGGAATGGAAGGATCATTTTTAGGCTCCAAAGCCTCTATTTATAGTATGAAAGAAGAAAGGTAGAGAGAGGGGAACATCCATTGGAAAGTGGAGAAAGATTCATCATGATCAAGAATTGAGGTAGAAGTTTATTAATTCCTTTCTATAGACATGCCTTTTCCAATCAATATTAATCCTTATCAACAATCTAAGCTCCTTTTGTTTCCATAATCTACAAGCTCCTTTCATTGGCTAAGATATTTACTAGAGGACAAGAGTTTATTTAGCATGATGATAAGTCTATTTGAGCAGAATTAATGCCCCAACTACTTTTCCAACCATTAACTCTCCATTTTGGGACTCTAAGTCCACTTGACTTGCTCATGAAGATTAAATCCTTGAATCTTAAAACTGATAGTTTCATGCCATGAATGATAGCTAGAACCTATTTTGCTGAGGATTGAGCCATGTTGACATATGAGACCCTTTACATTAATCACATAGTTGTTATATTTCCATAACTAGATCATAGGTCCATTCTATAGACAAAAAACCAATCTTAGACTATTGGCTTTCCTATAGTCTTTACATCGATGGGGACCTATAGACCACATACTTCATTCTAGACTCTCATCAGGTCTAAAAAAGACCCACTCTATCTTTGAAAGAATAGAGAACTCACCATATACATGGATCCTTCTTATAAAAAAAGGTGAACATAGTCATAAGAATGAACCTTGAAATCTAAAAAACATCAAACAACAAGTCCATATTTAGCTTTAATAGAATCCCTTTATGCTCTTAATGTTTGACTGCATGGCTATGTCCACTCTATGGCATTTGAACAAGCCTTAATGGTGACAGGATGACCTTGTAAGACCTTATTTGATTTTATGAAAAACTAGCCTTTGATTCAATTTTTGGTTTAACTTTGTCCATTGAATATTGTTTAGGCCAATCAAAATGCTCAAACTTATCTTTATTCCCATTGGTCTCATAGATCTCCACTTTTAGATCTTGACCTTTTGACCTCCTACATACTATTTATCTCTTTGATACAAATGAACATGGTTAATTGATTTATATCCTTTAAATCCTTTGACATATTAACTCAATCTTGCACCATTAGATCAAGATGCATGATTGAATATGAACCATCAAATTTTCCTAAATCCACCATTTGAACTCAAATGGATAATTCATGAGATCAAACTTTGACATTTGTGTGCCTATATTTGACATTCACATGAATGTTTTTGACATTTATGTGAATGTCTTAAGATCTTTGAACCCTAATGGCTATTTTCCAAGTCTTAAATTTGACATCTACATGCCTATCATTTGACACCTGCGTGACTTTTATTGACATCCACATGACCATCCATCCTTGAACCCCAATAGATAAAAGTTGAGATTTATTTTGGCATCTATGCAAACATTTCATTTTATAGGTTCAATTTTGAATGCTTATAACTTGAGCTAGTGAATTTTCCAACGCATGAAACTTTTAGAGGATTTTCTTGGCATAAATAAATTTATATCACTACAATCCTTTGGATTATGAGGCTTTTTAAGGTGAATTTATTAAATGCTTAAATTGGTTGCTCCATTCATTTCTTCATTATGTCCAAGTGATGCTCTGGTCCTTAAACTTTACCAAATTCATCCTTTGATCAATCTTTCAAGGTTATGATGGATTCATAAGATTTGTGCAACCTGTTCTATGCTTCTAAATGCTTAGACACCATGGAACTTGATTAGATCCTCTTCTTTGTAACTCTAGACCTATTTAAAGCATTTGGTATACTCATTACATCAAACCATGAAAAAGATTTAAATATGGGCCAAAATTGGCCAACATATTTGGTGACTCACAGGGGTTGTATGCCTTTCTATGAAATAGAACCCAGACCATTAGCCTTGTCTAGTCTATTGGGAATAGAGTCTCTTCTTTGGTCCAACACATTAACCTATATCCAACACTAGCTATCAGTCTTGTTCTAACCCTCTTGAAACAAATGAGGACCAAAAGAAAGAGAAAAACAAAATAGAATTCCCAAATCACTTATTGAAGGGAAACTAACCTAGAATAAAATAGTGACAACAAAAAAAATGTGTTAGAACAACACTTAGAGGAATTT
Source organism: Torreya grandis (assembly GCA_037957365.1). Classification (NCBI taxonomy): domain Eukaryota; kingdom Viridiplantae; phylum Streptophyta; class Pinopsida; order Cupressales; family Taxaceae; genus Torreya; species Torreya grandis. The sequence continues at coordinate 168,406 of JARHVA010010386.1, read as the reverse complement.
GTAAGAACTACCCTAATATATATAGCTTAGAACTATGTGCACCTTTCTTTTTGGATAAAAAATAAAGTTTGATAATCTTTCTACATCATGGAATGAGTAATTAAATTAGGCATGCAGCTCCTTGACCCTTGGCCTTGATGCCTTTTTTTTGTTATATCTACCAACTTCATTAGCATGATGTTCAATAAGAACCAAGCAACTCCAAATAGGTCAGCTATGTGCAACCAAATAGTCCTAATTTCCTCATATGGCTCCTCAAGTATGACCTCCAATGGTGGTTAAACAAGATATACCTTCTTGATCTCCATAGTGCTCTCAATAAGATTGGGCTTCTCTTTATTTACAAGTTATTCAAGATCATCTTGGAGTTATGCATATTCTACTCAATCTTGATCATTGCCCTCTATGGGAAACTCTTTGTCTACCTTATTAGGTACTTAAACCTCAATTTGGAAGAGATCTTCAAGTTATTAAAATATCTTTATTTTTAGCTACCAATCATCTTTATCCTCTTTATCATCCAAAACTACTACTTCTTAGGTCTTCTCTTCTTGATGTATGAGGTCATCAAGTTGGTGTTCTTCATACTCCAATATATTTGGGGGTGATTCAAAATTATATAGAGGCATTGAGTCACCTCCAAGAACTATGCCCTCCACCTTGGTCTCATGAGACTCTTTTAGGACTAAAACTCCTTGAGGAGTGACTTAACCTTCATCCTTGATAGTATACTCCATTTCATACTTGAGATGGTTATCCATTGCTTCATGATCAGATATAGAATCTTCTTCAAATACCTCTTCCTTCAAGTATTGGTCATAATCCTCATGGATAGCTACAAAAGAGTCTGAAATATGTTTATCCTCATTCAATAAGGTTAAATTACCCTTGTGTTCACCAAGGGCAGTCCCTATGGTGATATCTTCCTCAAAATCACTTATGGCATCTTCTATGTGATCAAAAAGCTCATGGAAAACACCTTCAATTTATACAATTAGAGTGTCTTATTCTTGAACATCGAAGTAATTATTAATTTTTGTATCTTTATCTATAACTTCTTGATTTACCTCATAAAGGAGAGGCTCTTTCTCTAGGATAGGCATAGTAGACCATTGAAAATATTCAATAAGATGAAAAAAGTTCCATAGAAGTAGATATATATACTTGATTTTTCTCATGGAGCTACTCTCCTTGGATCACATTCACCTCCTCTTCTTGTTTCACTACTTCTTGGATGCCTTTCCATGAAGGAAATGGATTAGTTTCTTGAAGAGAGAGGGGTGGGGGTTGAGTATCTTTATATTTTCTTGACTACATGATTTGGTTCCAAGATGGAAAATAAAGAGGTTCTTTCTTAACCTTTTGATTATATTTTTTCTCCTCTTTCTTTATCTTCAACTCCAAATCTTTGATTTGTCTATCTATACTCTTTGGAATAGCTTTTCTTTAAGGTGATTAGTGACTACATGAAGATAAGGGACACAATAAGACTATTGAGGAGGGATGAGAGGTACTTACATAGGTTTAGATTCTTCTATAACTTGGACTCTCAAATATATGTTTGCCTCACTTTTCCACCCCATGACTTCACTACTTGATTCCATCTTAGGACCTTGAAAGAATTCTTAAGGGGTTCTTAAGGAAAAATGGAGTATTGGATCTTAATAGTAGGCTATTCCACAACAATCCCTTTCTATCTTTGACATCTCTCTTAGATAGATCTCCAAGAAGGGAAAGTCTAAAGAACACATGAAGAACTTGGAATACATGAAGGGTTATTTAGGATGGTATTTTGGGGAAGAATGGGTGGCACATATGAAGGTTAAGGTGGTGTATATGAAGACACATAAGATTGATGGGGTTGGAATTACTATTATTCAAGGATTTTTATTTTGTCCTCAATGATTTGAATGTAACCACTTACATCCATCATCTCACCTGTGAGATTCTTCTAATTTTCTCTCTCAAAAGGTGTCCATTATTCTTTCACTTGTTGTAATGACTTCCTCACATGATGGATCTGATGAGTAGGGACAACTTGGCCAAAATAATTTTGTAAGTACAACTCTAGTTCATGATTTTCAAGTCTCACTAAAGTTTTCTTAAGTGCAAGTATGGATGGATTATGATAACATTGGTAAGGGGCAATATTATGATGGGTTTGTTATTTATAGGGAAGTTCAAGGTAATACTCCTACATTTATGACTAATATAAATCTTGGTAGGAATGATAAGGGTCATGAGGAAGGTAAGATCTACTCCTTTGATAACAAGGATCATGAGAAAATTGACAAGGCTCATCATAGCTCTGATAGGACTCTTGGTAAAGCTGATTAGGCCCATATAGATCATGAGGACCATATTGGGATTATTGATAAGGAGATGGATAATAGGGATATTTACCATAGTTTTTCATATCAACCTTACATGTTAAATGATATATAATAATTGACTAAAATGTTTTAATGAAACATACATGGTCTGATCCTAACTAGAAGCTTTGATTTGGACTTGCCATTGGTGTTAACTTGTTTGCTTCCAAAAGCTGATCAAAGGAAAGACACATCAAAATATTCCCACTCTTTTAGACATTTGTCTCATTAGACATGTCATAACTATTGAAGGTCTATATTGTACCCTATCTAGGCAAGGGACCATTCAGGTCCTCTACCTAAATCTAGCTTAACATGGGGCTGACCCTAGGTTATGGGTATCCTATAATGGGGTCAAACCTCTAGAATTTTAATGAGGCTAACTCTTCAAATGCATCATTTTAGCTTATTTCCACTACTAAAACCTACTAATGACCATGGAAAATGGAGAGAGAGATAACTTGAAAGGGAATCTATGCTAACAATGGTGATTCACCTAAAATATGGTTGATCCACTCTATTTGAGCTCCTATTAAACACTAATGAGACAAGAAAGAGACTAGATCTAGGACTCCAAGTATATGTCATGCATCGGTATTTCATGTAAAGATTTAGCAAATGAACAAAATCTAAGGGAATTGATGGAGATATCTAATGGAAGACACTAACTAGTCAATGTATCCACATATGAGCCTCAATCAAAAGATATTTGAACACTAAACATGACCTATATAAAAACATCAACTAGTAAATAGGTGATATTAGGAATTGACAAGGGAGATATTTCTACCATAAATGTAATTCAAACTAACATATACACACTATACCAAAACAATGAAAACTAAAAAATAGTCTTGTATTCATCTCAAGAGGTTACAAGCTCAATCTTGGTAGAGTCTAGTTATGCCCAAAAGAAGGAATAGAGGGATCATTTTTTAAGCCTCAAACCCTCTATTTATAGTAGAAAAGGAGAAAGAGAGAGAGAGGGGAACATCCATTAGAGAGTGGAGAAAGATTCATCATGATCAAGAAGTGAGGTGACAGTTCATTAATTCCTTTTTGTATGCATGCCTTTTCCAATCAGGATTAATCCTTATCAATAAGCTAATTTATTTTGTTTCCATAATATGTGAGCTTCTCTCATTGGCTAAGAGTTTTACTAGAGGACAAGATTTTGTTTAGCATGATGGAAATTCTATTTGAGTGGAATCAATGCCCCAATTACTTTTCTAATCATTAGCTCTCCATCTTGAGACTCTAAGTCCACTTAACTTACTCATGAGGATCAAATCCTTGAATCTTGAAATTGATAGTACCATGCCATGAATGGAAGTCAATACCTATTTTATCAATGATGGATCCACATTGATAGATGAGACCCTTTTCATTAATCACATGCCTGCTCTATTTTCATAACTAGATCATAGGTACATTCTATAGATGAAAAACCAATCTTAGACTATTGGTTTTCCTATAGTATTTATGTTGATGGGGACCTATAGACCATTTAGCTTCATTTTTTACTCTCATAAAGTCTAAAAAAGACCCATTCTATCCTTGAAAGAACCAAGAACTCACCATATACATGGATCTTTCTTCTAACAAAATGGTAAACATAATCATAAGAATGAACCCTATAAGCTATAAATCATCAAACCAAAAGTCCATATTTACCTTTAATGGAATCCCTTCATGTTCTTGATACCTAAATAAATTTTTATGTCCACTCCATGGTATTTAAATGAACCTTAATGGTGATGGGATGACCTTACAAGACCTTATTTGCTTCTATCAAAAATTGGGCTTTGGTTCAACTCCTGGTCTGACTTTGTTCATTGAATATTACTTGGGCTAATCAAAATGATTCAACCTATCTTTATTCCCATTTTTCCCATAGATCCCCATTGTCATATCTTGACCTTTTAACCTCATTTTCACCATTGATCTCTTTGGTATGAATGAACATGGTCCATTGATTTAGATCCTTTGACTCCTTTGACATGTAGACTCGAGATCAGACCTTTGGATCAAGATACATGATTGAATGTAAACCATAAGATTTGTCTAGACACACCATTTAAACTCAATTGAATAATTCAAAATAACTAGATTTGATGTGTACATGCCTGTATTTGATGTTTACATTAACATTTTTGATGTCTACATGAATGTCTTAGGATCTTTTAAGCCCAACAACTATTTTTTGTGTCTTAAATTTGATGCCCACACCCCCATCATTTTATGTCCATATGACCATCATTTATGTCTATGTGATTTTCAATCCTTGAACCCTAATATATAAATGTTGAGATTTATTTTGACATCTACATGAATGTTCCATTCTATAGGTTCAAATTTAAACACTTATAACTCAAGCTAGAAAACTCGCCAAGGAATGAAACTTTTAGAGGATGTTCTTGGCACAAAGAAATTCATGGTGATGCAATACTTTGGCTCATGAGGCTTTGTGATGTGAATTTATTAAATTCTCAACTAGGCTACTCCATTCATTTCTATATGATGTCCTAGTGATGGTCTAGTCCTTACACTTCACCAAATTAATCCTTTGATCAATCTTTCAAGGTCCTAATGGATTCCTAATATTTGTGTATGCTGATCCATGCTCTTGAATTCTTGGACACCATAGAACTTGTTTGGATCTTATTTTTTGTAACTTTAGACCTATTTTATGCCTTTAGTCCACTCATTCCATCAAACCATGCAAAAGCTTTAAATTTGGGCCAAAATTAACCGATAGTATCTAAACATAAAAAAGAATCAAGTGTTGTATCATACCTATCATGATCACTTATTGTTGAACTTATTGTCACATGTTTAACTAAAAAAAAATTGGGATTTGGTGAATTATATTGTATAACTTCATTTTATTATTATGGAACATGTTGAATTATATTAGAAGTTATTTTAGGATGCATTGTAAATGATTTGGCTTTCTTTGAACCTTGTTAAATTTTTTAAGATGATGTTTTATATTTAAGAAGGTATACCTTTCTCCATTTATCTAATTTTTAACTATGATCTTGAATGTATGCACTAATTATATTTATACTATGCTTTGGATTAAGTGCCTTGATTTCTATTTTATTTTTCTCTTGAATAGGTTCCATAACCAATTGTGGTGGTTGTGGGGGAAGAGGAGGAGTTACCATTACTTTTATAGGGTACTCATATGGGATTCCTTGAAGTCTAAACACTTAATTATGGTGCATTTACTTGAGTCATCTATGGATTGTAGATGGTACTCAAACCATATACAATATTAAAATATTTTAATTTTGACAAAGATTCTAAATATATAAATTTTTAGTTTAGGAAAGTACTAATAAGGAATATACTTGTTTCACACACTAATCTCTATTAATTGTTATGGATGTTTGAATGTGAAAATCAAAAGAAGAGATGAACATGGAGGCTCAATATAAGAATTAATAACTAAAAAAAAGATCTATATAGGTCCATTATAAGTGAAAAGTGTCATAGTTTTCTCTAGTCTATTGACTGTGGTCTTGTTTCAGTTAAATGTGACAGATAACAAACATGAAAAGATAGAGAAAACAAGAATATTTAAATTATAAAATAGTTCACTACAATTATAATATGAATTTGGAAAAAAAATAGTAGACAGACAATGACACAGTGTACCCAAGTCTATTGATTTTAGACATTTATGGCTTGATTATACATCTAATTTAATCATTGTGTCAATTTTTATTTTATATGACAATAAATTTGAGATATCATATTTAGGGGTTTACCACACAAAATTAATTATTTATCTTCGTTTATATTTGAAACCCTTAAGGACTTTGATAGCTTTAAAAAATAATAAAAATAGAGGAGTGTATTAGGATGAGTTGATCTCAAGCACCCCCTTGATGATTGATGATTGTCTATGTATCCAATAATACAAGGAGATAAATCAATCCCACATAATTCAACCACTTAGAGTGAATGTGAAATTGTACTCATTTGACTGTGCATGTAACTATAAGATTTATTTGATACTTGAGAATGATAGCTCTTGACTTGATTTAGAAGGCTCTTGACTTAGTTTATGACTACACCTTATGTAATGAAATTACTTCAAAAATAAAGTAGAATAGTAGAAATAGATCCAAATATGATTGAAATATATCAAAATATATGATAATAGATAAGCTACTTCGAGGGGGCAACCTCCACAACCTTCAATAAGAGCAAAATTCATAATATGATAATAAACAATTACCCACTACCTCCTATATATAGTTTAGCTAGCTATGGTTACTCCATAGGATGACCTTCTAACAAAATGAATGCATAGAGAAATGTGATATAACATCAAAGAGGGATAATTAATCCACAAGTTAGATATTCCTATCCTAATACATGTGATAGGTTAGGGGCGTAGCATGCCCTTCCCCTTCAAATCAACATTGTCCTCAACGTTGAACAACTCTGGATGTTGTTGCAGAAAATATTCACCTTCCCAAATTACACCTTCACTACTTAGGTTCTTCCACTTGATCAGATATTCCCTAATCTCTTTGGTTCTCAACCTCTTAGTACATGTTTGGATGATCTTCTCTAGTTTCAAAATGACTCATCCTTTTTCATCTAGTTCTGGGAGCTCTATCTGGGTTGAAACTTTCTGTCTAATGACCTTATTTAAATAGGAAACATGAAATACTAGGTGTATGCGAGATGAATGAGGTAACTCAAGCTTGTAAGGCACACTTCCAATTTTCTACAGAACCTGATAAGGGCCATAATACTTAGGAGCAAGTTTGTTGTCCTTTTTCTATTGCTTTAAGGACATCTACTTGTAAGGCTACAAACGTACAAATACCCAGTCACCCACCTCAAAATTTTGCTCACTATAGTGTTGATCTACTTGCAACATGGATATTGCACAAAGTAATGCTTATATGGATGTATCCCATCTAGATAGTGCATATACTACTACATTATCTTCACCCTTCTTGTAGATGATTTCAAAATCATAACCCAACACTTTGGTTACCCACTTTTGTTGTTCCTCAAATGATAATCTTTGCTCCAAAAAGTATTTGAGACTATCATAATCCATTTTCACCTTAAAGTGTCTACCCATCAGATAGGGCCTCCATTGCTTAAATGCATGAGGAATAGCCATCGTTTCTTTCTCATAGATAGGTTTTTTTAGATTCTTACCTTTGAATTGACGACTCTTGAATGCAATGGGTCTTTGTTCCTACATTAGTACTACTCCCAACCCAGATCTAGAAGCATCACATTCAACAGTGAATGTCTTTAAGAAGTCTAGAGTAGCAAAAATTGGAGTGGTGCACATAGCTACTTTTAGTTTCTCAAATGATTTGGTGGTGGCATCATTCCAATAGAAGGCATTCTTCTTTAGCAATGTAGTGAGTGGAGCTGCTATGATGCCATAACTTTCACAAATCCTTAGTAATAACCTGTTAGTCCTAGGAACCCTCAGAGGCTTTTGAGAGTTTTTGGCATGGGCCATTCCATCATAGCTTTGATCTTTTGTGGATCAAATTTGACACCTTCATGGGAAACAATGTGACCTAGGTACTCTACCTCCTGTACTCCAAAAGCACATTTGGATGGCTTTGCATAAAGCTGATGCTTCTCTAAAACTATCAACACATGTTTCACATGTTGTAGATGTGCTTCCCATGTCTAACTATAAATCAATATGTCATCAAAGAAAACCAGCACAAACTTTCTTAAAAAAGGCCTAAAAATAGTGTTCATCAAGCTCTAAAAAGTATATGGTCCATTTTTAAGACCAAAGGGCATTACCAAAAACTCATAATGGCCCTCATACTTTCTAAAAGTAGTTTTATGAACATCTTCATCCTTTATTCTAATTTGATGGTACCCTAAGCAAAGATCTAATTTTGGGAAATAATTAGCACCATGCAACTCATCAAGTAAATCATCAATTACTAGAATAGAAAACTTATCTTTGATGGTGTACTTGTTGAGTTCCCTATAATCTGGGCACATCCTCCATGTGTCATCCTTCTTCTACACCATGACCACTGGTGATGAATATCCACTTTGGTTGTGCTTAATGATCCCTACCTCTAGCATTTCATGGAACATCTTTTCAATTTCACTCTTTTGTGCATATGGATATCTACATGGTCTAATTTTTGGTGGTTGACTCCCTAGAAGTAGTTGAATGGCATGATCATGTTTTCTTTTTGGTGTTATTCCTTTTGCCATGGCCCCAAAAATAGAAGGGTGGTCATCAAGAATCTTTTGTAGATCAAGATGTGTAGATGCCTGTATGGGTTGAACTTCTATGGAACATAATTATGCAATAATTCCCTCTACCCCCTTTTTTAGCATCTTGGTCATCTGATGTGAACTAATCAATTGTAAAGAATTTACCTATAATCCATGTAGTTTAATTTTCCTACCTTCAGAATGAAAGTGCATGAATAGTTCCTGGAAGTTCATCTCAATGGTACCCAAGGTTGTGAGCCATTGGACTCCCAAAACAATGTCTATGCTACCCATAGTAATAGAAAACATAGGAGAATCAAGATTATACTCACCCATAACAAGCTTAATACTATGGCATTTGCTTGAACAATTAATTATGCCACCATCTGCAATCATGACCTAAATTTTTGGTGTTAGGTAGATGAAATAGTTCAATCGAGTGGCCAAATTATGGTTGATGAAGTTATGTGTGCTCCCTAAATCAATCAACACTGTCACCTTCTATTTCTTGAGGAAACCCACCAACTTAAGAGTTTGTGGAGTGTTAATACCTGTAAGTGCATGATAAGAGATTGTAGGTTGGGAATCTTCAGGTACCTCCTCTATCTCTTCCTCATCATCATTGGAGGCATCATCTTCTTCTTCATCTTCATTAGACCCCTCAACATAGAATAAATTCTTCTCATCACATCTATGTCCTTTTCTCCACTTGTTGTCACAACTAAAACATAATTCTTTTTCACGCTTCTCTTCAACTTGATGAGGGGTTAATTTGGTAGGTGGAGGAAATGTTGGTGTCGATATACTACGATATTTGAAGTGAGTGAATGGTTTTTTCTTGTTAGCTATGAATTTTTTCTTAGCCCTGTGTGCCATGATAATAGAATCAAAAATCTTAAGTGGAATAAACATGCATACCTCATGTTGAATGTGGTCCTTGAGTCCACCCTAAAATAGGTCATTCAAGTTATCCTCAAAAATTATCTCCACATGTAAGGATATGTTCTAAAAATGATGAATATAATCCTTGACAGAGCTATTCTATCACAATTTTCCTAGTTGGCTAAAGTAATTCTCTGTCACACTATTGCCATAATGTAATTGCAGCTCCTCTATAAAAATTGACTAGGTGACACTCAAAGTCATCTTTTTCTTTTAAGCACACAACCATCGATACTAAATGAATTGATCAGGTTCAAGATACAAGGATGCCATGGTAACCATATGTCCACTTGGGATCTGATGCAAATCAAAAATATTCTCCATTTAGTTGATCCAATTGTGTGGATCTTTTCCATCAAATTTGTGCATATCCACCTTCGGTAATAGGTTCCTCTGTGGCAATGTAGTTGGATTTGAAGTAGACTGGTTGGAAGAACCACCTTGGTGGGGTTGTATAATAGTGATAGCTAGATGATTTGAATGATTATTTTTCAAAGCCATCATGATATCTAAAAACTATCTTGTATGGATTTCATATTAGATTGTATGCCTTGCACCTCACTTTGAATGCCTTGCACACTATAGTCAAGCTGGCCCACTTTATGATCTATGTCAGAAAAACCTAGTACAAAGGATCTAGTACATCACCATTATGACTCCATATATTCCTTGTTAGGATTTTTATCTAGAATTTTAGTACCCTTTCCTTGGCCCTAAGTATGTAGACCTACCATAAAAGGGTTTTATGATGTCGACCCTGATTGGCACTTTTGACCCAATTTTGACCAAGCAATTTCGGACTTATGTCAGCCTCAAATAAAAACATACAAATAACATACCCTATCTAAATTTTTTAATCTTTCCAAAAATGTAAATAACTCATAAAAATTCTTTGAATTACGCACTATAGAGCAATATTATGAAAAACACTAAAATGGTGATAACGTTTGTAAAAGAGATCTAAAGGAGATGAAATTTTAATGTAAGATTAATTTAATTATTTATCACCTCGAGTAAAATAATTTTAGATAAATTCACAACCATTTTTTATATATATCCAAATTTAAAAAATTAGGGTTTCACCCTCAAGATTGCCCAAATCGTAGCTCTGATACCACTTGTAATGAAATTACTTCAAAAATAAAGTAGAATAGTAAAAATAGATCCAAATATGACTAAAATATATGATAATAGACAAGCCACTTTGAGGGGGCAACCTCCACAAGCTTCAATAAGAGCAGAATTCATAATATGATGATAAACAATTACCCACTACCTCCTATATATAGTCTATCTAGGCCATGATTACTTCATAGGCTGACCCACTAACCAAATGAATGTATAGATAAATGTGATCTATAATTAAAGAGGGATAATTAAGCCACAATTTAGCTATTCCTATCCTAATACATGCGCTAGGTTAGGGGCATAACACCTTATGAATAATTCAAAGTTTAGGAAGAATAGAGGAATTTTTCTTTATGTGTAGAACTATAAATTATTATAACAAGTGAATAACAAGTGGTTTAAATTAATGAATTTTGATGTGTATTTATAGATGAATATTTTTAAAATTTCATTTAGTTGACCTTATAGAAACATGTGGGAAGACACAAAAGGATAACTTTAAATTGGAAACTAGTCATTATTTAGTGCAATACACAACATGCATAGGTACACAAGGGTGTAGTGCACTAATGTATACTTATTTCAGACCTATCCACAATGATAAAATAAAACTATGATTTGTAGGAAATTTTTGAAAGTGATTTTATACAACTTAATCATTTGACATAGAGTTTTATGTAATAGCAATGACAAACAAAGGGTCAAGTCCACATAAGATAAATGGCTTAGAGTAATGGTGACTAAGAGTCATGTTATTATGCATAAGTCATATGGTTATGAATATGTTAATAATTATCATTTTCAAGTGCCAGTGACCAAATTTATGTGTCTACAATGAAACCTTTATTGCTTGGCCTTATAGGTGCACTTGGGAACTTGCTTGGATAATATTTTTCCTTCCATGAATTTGTGAAAGTAAATGTTTATGCAAATGACTATTGAATAAATTTATGCCATTTTTATTTAATATTCAATTATAACAAATGTGAAATAGTATAAAAGTAAATATGATGTATTATTATGTGTTTTCATGTAATATTGTACATTGAAGTGCTAGTTGAAATAAGAGAAGGAAAATTTAATGAAAGAACATTTTTATGTTATGAAATTTGAGTTGGAAAATTGGTATAAAAATTTTCAATTACTTTTTTCATAATATTTCAAGAATAAAGTTAAAATATTATTTCATATTACTCATTTGAATGGATTTTGTTATGCCCAATAAAGGCTAGGTCCATTTAAATTAATTGTATAAAATTTTAAAGTCTTAGAAATTTAATTTTGAATGAAAAATAGGATTAATTGGGTTTCCACTACAATTCATGGTTTATATTTATGGTTTACAATTTCACTATTATGTATATGTAAAGGTAATGTACTAACTTTGACCTAATTTCCTTAAGAAAATAGATAAACTTCAAGCAATTGTGTACATGAAAAATGATGCTAAATGGAGGCTAACTTAATTATAAAATAACATAAACAAAGCTTTTGATCCAATGTAGTTCAATTCATGATTTTTAGGCTTATGGTTTGTTAGTTATGATTTTTTGTATTTTAGGTGCTTATAGGGTAGTTTGTTGTCATAAAGGCCCCTTGGAAGGGATTTTGTTTTTGTAGGGCAGCTAGGATATAGGAGGGTAATCATCAATATGACCATGTAACAAGTGTTTAGATGTCCTATGGTTGCCATGATTTGAGTCTTTAGTGTTACCATGTGAACATTGTCACCTTAACCTCAAAGTTTAGGAAATCTATGTGGATTTTAAGCCACATGGTTATCTCTCCACCTCCATACCTTGTTAATGTGGTAGTTAACAATAATTTACCACCACTTACCAAACCACTAGATTTATTTTATAATATTAGTTCATTTTTTTATTTTTTAATATATTTAAACTATAATTTTCCTAACTTAAAGCACATATTTTTTTTTTAAACTAGAATTATTCCATTGACATGAACCATTTTTGTTTAGCTTTTTATGGCAACCCAAAGACTTCAGGTGGGGTGACTCGAAAGGAAACCCCACCACCCCCCCCCCCCCACCCCTGCCTCAAGTTTTCACCTTTATCCACATGAAATAATTATTAGGGATTTAAACTTATTTTTTTAAATATCACTTATTTTTCCAAGAGAGGTAATTTTTTACCTTTTAAACATTTATAGGCTCCTGGAAGCCCTGAGACAGGTTAAACCAAAAGTGAACACTCCTTAATTTTTTTTCCTCTATCGTATAAACTAAAAATAAAATCCTAAAGTTAAAAATAAAAATTTATTTCTTATTTAGCAAAGATTAAAGATCCCAAAGGCCTTTTCAAAAAAATTAGGAGCCTCGAACACCTAAAGACTTTTTAAGAAGATAAGTACTAGTAAAAATAACCCAAGTGTGTTTGTATTGAGATAAATGTGAAAATTAAAATAAAATGGAAAAAGGTTAGAATCTTGGAGACTTCATTAATGGTAGTCATTGAAGGTTTAGGAAGGATAAGATGGATGAGTATGGGAAATTCATTCTTTAAAACATCCTTCCTCTCCAAAATATGAAATTGAAACATTAAAAGTGATTTTAAATCTTTACTTTACTCCTCAAGGATTTATAGGGTTTCTTCATCTTGAGTGAATTCAATGGTTAAGATAGAAATAATACAATGGATGAGATAGACCAATGCATACTCAAGGATATATGCAAGGATACTTAAGACCCCTTTTGAGGTCATGTGAGGAGTATGATTCCTCCTTGATATGAAATTTATTAAAAGGTAAGTCAACTTGAAAATAGATTCTAGTTGTGGCTTTAGGTGTAAATTGAGTCATTTGATTAGACTAAATCACTTGGGATACCCCTTCAACCTAATTAAGAGATTAGATTAATAATTCAATCTAGTGGTTTTTCAAACTCATCTTGTTTTAATAGGGTGTCCATTTTAGACCTTAGGGCTATGGGACCCCACTTAGTTAGCTTAGAGAGATGTAGTCTTGTTTGAAAGCTTGATGTTGATTAAATAAAATGGGGCCTAGGCATGTGAATGTGTTTTGATACATTGCATGTATTTTTTCATGAAGATGGATATATGATGGGAAATTTAATTACATATATTATGCATTATACATTCTCAAAATAAAATTGGCCTGTATTTGTGTGGTTTTAGTCATGCAAAATTTTGGGCATGACAAGTATGTGCCATTTTGGGACCTAGTTGTATATCTAATGATATGGTCCCAATTACTTAGAGTGGAATATTTTCAAATATTTTGATGCTTTGGTATGATTTGAGTATACTATCCATATATATACGTAATTATTGTAATAAATCTATGTTGTGGATATTCATATAGAATCATTATCCACCAACACACATTTAAATTATTTACTTTTCACTTGCACTTGAATAAATAATGGAATTTTTTGTTTTATTTATTTTTTCATGGGTAATTATTATTTTTTAAAATTAATTAATTTTTTATATCCTTAAATGTATTCAATAAAGGAAGGCTATTATGTGTTACTAAGGAGAGTTTTATCCACAGTGATTCATATAATATATATTTTTAATCCATTAACCCCTTTAGTAACTCAAGAATAAATATCTTAGCATGAGTGTTATTTAGATGATCAATTATTTCATATACTCTTGGTTGACTATATTTATTTATGGGACTTGGATGGTTTGAGGAGGATCATATATACTACCTCTAGTTTCATGTGTATTTTTGGGTACCCTACCTCTCCAAGTGGTGAAAACATAGACTATAGAATCTAATATAAGTTGTGGTAAAATAATGGGGGTGGTATATTAGTTTCTACCACTATGAGTTCTAGGGGAGGAGGAACAAAAGGATTCATGCATGTCATTTATCATCTGGTGGTAACAAGAAGTAACTTAGAGTAGAAGTTGTAACAATATGAATTAAGGAAGGTTTGAGATTGTTTATTATTAATTTTAGTATTATTAGCATATAAATATTTGATCTATTTGATTACAAAAGTTGATCCAATTTATACATATCAAAGTAGGAAAAAATTAAATGATTATAATTGTGGATTGAATAACAAAAATAAGATATCTTTATTTAATATAGTCAAGTGTATTTGATGAAATGAGGGAAAATAAAAATTAGGGATTTTAAAACTCTAAGGTGGAAATATGAACACCCTAGAAAGATGAAACCCTAAAGGACACCTAGGTTTTGGCATAGTTTGAGAAATATTTTGGTTCGCCATTATGTTTTACCCTAATTTGGATTGTACAACCCTAATTAAATATAAACTTGAATGTAATTCAAATTTTAAATTATAAAAATTAAGAATGACTATGAATGTAAAATACTATAACTGATTTGACAAGTGGAATATGCTAAATATATAAAGAACTAAAGAGATCAAGATACTTTTATTTCCTAGTTCACTAACTTACTATGACTAACTTATTGTAGTGGGAAGGGGCTAGAAGCACAATTGAGAGTTATTGGGATACCTAACTGATTGTATATGTGCACAAGGCCACTAACACTAGCCTAAGGTGGATATTACTATACTGGGTTAATTTGTCTCTTTTTTACTATACATTCAATTGTACCTACTAGTGATACATCTCTATGTGTGATCTTGATGTTTGACTATTTGTATAAATTTATGAATGAGTATACTTTTACTTAAAACCCTAGGTCCACTTGTGAAGGGTAAAAACTTTTAAAATTTTGGTAAGTGTAATGGGTTGAGCTAACCCCATTGATTATTGATTATTGCATATGTATAAAATACTATGAAAAGGGAAGTCAATTGAGATGTAGTTATTCACCATAATGTGATTGTGAAAATTCAATCCTTTTCTATATGAATCTACTTATAATCTATCTTTTGATATTTGAAAAGATTCATTCTTTACCTGGCTTGGTATGATTCAGACTTGGCTAATAACTAATCTTAGTGATTGATTTGTAATTTATGAATAATGGGGAAGATTTTCTCAATGTGCAATAGTTTATAGATGCTTATTAGATAAGTGTCAATTTAGTAACAAGTATGAGTTTGATTTGTATTTATATGAGTCCATTAATTAATTTTTCTTGCCACTAACATGTTTGGAAAATGGATCAACCCTTATGAGTGAATTGATTTTGAAAAATAGTCATTCTTGGGCGAGGGTCATTAATGCCACCTTCAAGTTAGTTTCATCAAATAAATTTTCTAAGATTTACTTTAGGGCCCAAGAGTAAATAATGCAAATATGATGATATGTATAAGTTTTAGTAAGATATTTAATTGGTTTGACAAAGATTGATAGGTTCATCAGTTTTTTATACTAAAATGAGAGGGTCAAACTCATAGCATGCATGTGGATGTGATATAATGGTAAATAAGAGTAATATATGTGTGCATAAATAATGTCTAATGAAGGTAGGTCAAAAGTGACATTTTTAAGTGTCTAATACTAGATTTGGATATCTATAATATCTTGTTGAAGACTCTACTTAAGGTAAGATAATATGTTTTCCTCTAGTAGAGGGTTCTTCCTACTACAAGTTGAAATCCTTCTTCACAATAATGTTGGAGTTTTTATTGGCTCTATTATTGTGATTTATTTATGATACAACCATCCTCAATCATGTAACCATAATAAGTCTCATGAATTGGTATGACTATATAATATATGTATTGATTTGATCATTTATTATATCACATTTTATATTATTTGAATGTCTTAATAGGTGTAATAAGTGTACATGTGATAGGAATTTGATGGTTGAAATTGGGATAAGGGGATTGTGGATGGAACCAACAACATATTCTTATCCTAGGCATGACATTAGACCACATGCTTAGTGTAAATGTTGTTACCCTTAACCATGTTTTATGTGTGCGATCATTTAATGTCTTGTGATATTTTTCATGTGAATTACCAACCATAGGCTAGTGGGGTCAATTAAAATCTTGATTGAATGTTAATAACCATCACCATGCCCATGTGTGGTTTGGACCCATTATACATATCCTTGAACCTAAATGTCTTTTGAAATGATTTTTTAAAAATATGTAAAAAAATACAAAATTATATTTATAGTTATCTAAGTGACTAGACTTAACATGTGTACCATGTGGAGTCTCTAGGAGGACCTCTACTTAAGGTTTTGATCCTTCTAAGCTACTAGGAAAGGGGTGGAGATTGCATGATTTAAATAGGACACATGTCCCTCCATATATGGATACATTATGCAACAACCAAAATTTCCCTAAATTTATAGTCGTCTACTACTTCTAATCTCCTAATTCATTCCATCTAATTACAACAACACAAAAATAAGATGAAGAAGATGTAGGATTGTAGGAGCATAAGACTAATATTTAAAGATAGGATCTATATTTTATATCCTATGGAAAACATGTATAGTACATGGGTGTTTTATTGTTGAAAATATGTGCAATATTGGGTGTTTTATGTTGAAAACATGTGTAGAATTGTGTTTATGTTATTTTAAAAATTTGTGAATAAATTTGATGTTAATATGTGTAAATACCTATAAAGGTATACCTTACTTAAGAGTGATGGAAGGGGCTTAGGTAGAGTTTAGGGCCTAATTAGGGCTACATGGTAGCTCCCATAAGGATTTTTATTTAAGATTTAGATGCCTTCAAAATTTGAAACATTGAATGCAAAGGGTAAATATTGAAACTTAATTATTATTGAATTTGTGTTTGGTTGTATTCTATATGAATATGTTAACAAAAAATTTAGTCACACACTCCCTTTTCTATCGATTGAGTTGAAGTTGATGCAGAAGCTTATGGAAGCTATGAGAAAGGAAATGTTTGAAGTGTGGTTTGTAGTTTGAATAAACTATTCTTGTTATAAATTATGTTTACCATTGAAAAAATAAGGAAATGTATAATATATCTTTAAATATGAATGATGTAATTGAATTATTTATTAAAAAAAATTATACCTTTATAGGTTTTTAAAATTTGAATGTTGTAATTTAATTATTATTAAAAATATTATACTTTTGCTTCTAGTGGCTTGTATATTAAATTATAATTTTATGGAAAGGAATAATTTACTTTTATTGTTATAATTAAATTATTAAAAGGAATAAAATATATTTTTTTGTCTTGAAATATTAAAAATAAATAAAGTATAATATGCATTTAATATATTAATGTATGAAAAGAATAATTTTATTATCTTGTTGTGTCTTAAAATATTGAAATAAAGAAAATATAATATGTTGAATTGTATAAATATCTAGAAGAGAGAATGAAACCCATGATATGATCTATTATGAATTAAGTTAAGAGTATTGTATTATTATAACATTGGATAAATTGCATTATATTTGGAATTAAATTTAAGTCTAGATGGGATTGGGTCCCTCTAACTTAATACTTTTAAGGATTAAGAGTATGAAAATAATAATAATAAATAAATTAGGCCATATTAGGGAAATGTTTTAATTTGGACACCACATGTCACATGGACTACAATGAGGACTTAACATAGTTATTTTTTACGAGTAGGAAAGATCTTAGTATGGTGTCTTTCTATGTTAGGGAATTCAGCATTGTGTCAAGGACCATATACTTTTGTTATAGTTTAAAAAAAATAAATAATATATTTAACCTTGGATGGGCATACCTTATAGTTGTATATTTTCACCTAGGAAAAACTTTTTAGGAAAAAATAAATGACAAAAACATATTCCTTATTTCAATAAATCAACCATTTATAATATAATGACACACTTCAAATTTTTATTTTACCCCAATGAATTTATGATTATTTATGAGCACACCAATGGAAATTTGTCTAAGTGGCATTATAATAAAATGGGTACCAAATCCATGAACTATATAAAACTTGGATTAAAGTTACCCAAAGACACCCATATAGATCTAAAAAATTATGAGTATAATGTAGATGAGTGTAAATCATGAAATGTATACAACATACTTCCAAAAAGCATAAGATTACAATACCTATAATATATTTTAGTTGCAAACCACTTTGATGCAAAATATGGAAAAATACACAAGGAAATTGAACTATTTGACAAAATATTTGAAACAAATGTGGTCACATGGACTACAATGAGGATCTTAACATAATTACATTATTTTTTAGAGTAGGAAATATCTTAGTATGGATTTTTTTTATATTATAAAATTTGGCATTATGAAAAGGATCATATACTTTTTTTACAATTTATAAATGTGTATAATATTGATGTAGAAACCTATCTTGTAAATGCCATAACTTTAGATTTGGGAATTTTTTAAGATCTTGTTGTTTTTAAAAATAATATCTAAGAGATAAGATTATGTCCATAACCTACTTTATTAAGTCCATAAGTGTTACATAATGATCTACCCTAATGGAAAATACTATCACGATGATGGTTTATTTACCCTTAGAGGTTGTGGATTTTTTTATTACTGGTGTGATTATTCAAATGATAGTGTCAACATTATAAACCTAATTTCTCAGGATTTTTGTGACTATGGAAATTATATGTTGATGTGATTATTTTTGAATTTATGTTATAAATGCAAGAATTTAATTATTTTATTTTATTATATTCATATTATCATTAGTTTTATAATGATGACTAACTAACTACCCTCTTTCTTTGACTAAGGTAGATGCAAGATATCCTATTTGATGCCTCATAGTAGAATCCTGAGGGAGGACATCATAGGGGAGAGATTAATAGATAATGCAAAATTTAAGTAGAAAGATTGAATATAACATTCACATAGTCACATATATTATTTTATTTCATAATAATTATGTTGTGTGATTTCACTTTATTTAGTTTCTTCCTATGATGTTACTTGCATGATTACATTTGGTTTTGCTTGTTGAGTGTACTCTTGTATTATTTTGATACTTTTTGAGTTGTATGCTTACATTTCTTGTTTAGTTGGATATGGGTTTTATTATGTTCTATTTTGATTCATGAAAACCATCTATAGTTTTAATATGCATAATTTCATGTGAAGTATTATCCTAGTATTGTTTTCTTGGTTATATTTTTAATTGGTTTGGTCTCGATGCATAGTAGCTAAGGTTTTTTGCATAAAACATTGCCATGAATAGAAATAAAATCATTAAAACTCCTTTTGTTGGAAATTATAATATTAATGAACCTTTAAAGTCATTGTGATGATAATTTCATGATTTGGTGTACATTATGAAACCATTAGCATAGGAAATATTAAAGAGTTTAATTATTGTATTGAGGTATGATAATTTAGTACATGTTTTAAAATTGGTCAAAATATTAATTATTTGATTTGAAATTTGATTAGGGTTTCCATGAGTTTTTAGGCAAAATTAGATTTGGGAATATGATTAGGTTTTTTAATTTTGTTCTTTATAGTTGGAGTGTGTGTTAGCTTTTAGAAAATACCTACATGATGATATAACCCAATTAAATTAAGGGACTTGACTGGGACTTAAGTTGTAGTAATTATAAGAAGTAGTGGCTTTAGAGTTACCTAAAGTAAACTACAGGGTTTTTGAAATGAATTTAGTGACATGTAGAACTAGGTCATGAGGAGTTTAATGGAGGATAAAAAGAGAAATATGATAAATATAGAGGAGGTGACATGACATTGTGAAGGAGAATGAAGGAACTAGTTGCAACAACATCATTCAATAAGATTCAACTATTATTCTTCATATTTAAGCAAGTTATAACTCTCAAATTTAGATGTATTTTTATGATTTAAGAGGGTATATTTTTTATAATTGTGGATTTGAGTTTATAGAGTTATTGGTGTGGAAAATTTTATCTAAATCCAAATATTCTAGGAGTTTGTATATGTCCTATTTTTTTGGGTTTAATAAGATCATGGATTCACTCTCTAAAACTATGTAACCACAAACTCTATTAATATTTTGGAAACCCTCAAACTTATTGAATGTGAAGAATAACAGTTCAACCCATTCATATAAAATATGATTTATTGAATATTATGTGGTTCATGATTTATAGATATAATGACATTTTTAGTTAGCTTGTATTGAAACAAAAAGGAAGTAAGGATTTTGGGAATATGAAGATTGTTTGGTTATTTAAGTGATAGTACATAATATTAAATGGTGTTAGGGTTTGAATAACATTGGAAATAATATTCAACCATATGGACTAGGGGGTAAGAGCTCACTCACACTCACAATCCCATAGGGGCAATCTCCTTCTAGGGTTAAATACCTAGATTCAAATATAGTTGTGTTATTATTTAAAAACATTTAAAATATAATCATTTTTTTCATTTTTTTGAACAATTTTATCTTGTGTTTATGAATTCTACCCATATTTTGTGTGAATGTAAATTGATTTATAGGATTGGTAAGTAAAAATTAGGTGAAAGTTAAATATGATTATCGTATTTCACATGATACATACATTGCATATATTCCACCACACTCTAAAATTGATAACACTCCATACATGATTGTAATTAAAATGCTTACATATAGATTCAATACCAAATGCAAATTTATTTAACCTTTAGGGCTAATTCTTGATCTCTCTTAAATGTTTTTATATTATCCTAGTTGAAAGGAATGTAAAAATTCATGTAAAAGAAACAAACATGTCAACCATAAAGAGATATAACACAATACATACCTTAAAGAAACTCAATGTGATAAAACTTCAGAAAGAGTGAAGCATGCTACCTCATCTCCACTATGTTATACAGTTTAAAATATTTTCCAACTCTTAATATTATTGGTAAAATAACCTCATACACTTATAATGACCTTTAAAATATTCAGTGGAATAATTTACTCTCAAAGAAGGAATACTATTGAATGCAGTGTCTCAGTTGTGTAGTCATAACTATTGAAATTAGCTTGGCTATGTAGTCTTCCTCCTTAGGTGGATCTCTTATTTTTATGGTTCTCTAATCTTCTGGTCTCTCCTCCTATAATCTTTAATTACTATTCAAATAATTCACCTAAAGATAAGCAACAATGAGAAAATAAGAATCAATAATCAAACTTACAAGTAAGAATGTGTATCTAATTTCTAATTGATTCTTGAGCTCTCTTAAATGTTTGTGCATTATCCTTGTTGAAAGGAATGCAAACATGTATTAAAAGGAAATAAACATGTCAAACATAAAGAGATATAACAAAAATCATGCCCTAGATAAACTCAATGTGATAAAACTATAGAAAGAGTGAAGTCATGCTTCCTCATCTCCATTGTGTTATATAGTTTATAAGTTTTTTCTCCTCTTAGGCTTACAAGTAAAATAATTTCATACACTCATAATGACATATAAAAATATAATTTCCTCTCACGAAAGGAATACTATTGAACTTAGTGTCTCATCTGTGTAATCATAACTAATGAACTTGTCTTGGCTATGTAGTCCTCCTCCTTGGGTGGATCTCTTATTTTGATGGTTCTCTAATCTTCTGATCTCTCTTCTTATGATCTCTAATTAGTATTCAAATAATTCACATATAGATTAAAAGCAATGAGAAAATAAGAACCAATAACTAAACTTGTAAGTAAGAATGTGAATCTAATTTCCATAGATATCATTACATCTCTTCCTGATCTCTCTTCAAATCTCTTTGATATAACATGTCTTTCCAAGACCTGTATTTATGTTCTACCATCCTTATAAACCCCAATAAACCAAAATGAACCACTAAATATTAAAAACATTTCAAAATCCCATGGCTATAGTCAAGATCTAGAGCGAAATAGTCTAGATTCAAAAGTCACTAGTCTAAAGATCAATAGTCTCATCTTCAGAGGTAAGTAGTATCCAAAGACAACTAACTTCTAAAGGTTATAACTTTTTTATACAACTTTAAAATTGAGTGCCATGTTTTTTAAACTTTTCTAATTTTTTGAGAGGAATATAATTAGTTATTAAAAACTAATTTTTATTCCAAACACATGTTGTTTATCCCATATAATAAAAACTAGCATTTTATAGGTCTCAACATTATGTAGATTACTCATTTTTGACAATTGATTGTTCTACCAATTGAGTTGGATGATAAACATGATAAAATTTATGATGGCATGCCCATAATTTATTGGTTTTTAGGTCCCATAAAATATATAAAAATAATATTAATACTGACCTACTATCTTTTTAATTAAGATACCAATCTTATTATCCACTTGGATAATATCTTCCTAAAGTTACAATCTGAATAAATTTTCCAATTTGAAGGTTTATAGTCCCACAATTTCATAAACTCAATTGGCGAGGAAAATATTTACCCCATTTCTTTGAATTTCATTTGTATTTTACTTATCTCCCCTTCTTCATTTTCTTTCTTTCATTTTTAGAAACATATTTTTCCCACTCCTCTTATCCAATAAGAATAAGAATCTACAATGGAAGGTATAAAATACCTTCTTTTTAACAAATGAAAAGCTCAAATAAAATTAGTTTTAAAATAAAAGAGAGGCATATCCAAGTAAAAACATTCTCAATTAAGATTCATAATATTACCTTTAGAGTCATTCTTCTCTCAAGTAAAACCACACCATTTTTTCACAAGGAAATTATGCTCAAACCCATGTTGAACATGTCTCCCTCTACACTTTTCAACTCTCTTAACCTTTCTCTCTTTTGCAAGAGTTATTTTTACAAGCTAAATACTCAGGCTTTTTCATGTCCTGATATGGCTAGTTCATCAAATAATATCGGTAAATACCATCATATCAAAAAATCACATAATATATTACATTAACAATAAAATTATATGAATTTTAACCTACCTTGTTGCCAATGAATCAAGACAATCTCTCCAATAGCACTATCTATTTGGGTAAAGGGAAAAATATACATAATGGCTACCACAACAACTACCACATTAGAACACAAATAAAATAACATCTATTAAAATATGTTAGAAAACCTTTTATGGAAATCATGATAGCCTCATTTGATACTAATTTGATCCATAAACTAGGTCGATATTCCACTCTAATTTTCACCAACATTGACCCTTTCAAGTCAAGGTGTTTCCCTCAAGTTCTATACCATATAAAACATGTAAAATGTTTTTTAATATGTATTCAAGATCTTATAACTATAATATACAACATACACAACAATATGCAACCCTTCACATGTAATAACCACATGCTACATGCATTGCATATGTTCCTCCACACTTTAAGCATGCTACTACTCCATACATGACTACAATTAAGACACTCACATAGGTGAAATACCAAACATGAAGCTCTTTAACCTTCAAGGCTGATTTTTGAGCTCTCTTAAATGTTTTTGTGTTAGCCTAATTTCAAATAATGTAAACATGCATGTAAAATAAACAAAAACATCAACTAGAAAGAGAGATAACACAATAAATACCATAGAGAAACTTAATGTGATAAAAATACAACAAAATTTAATCCATGCTTCCTCATCTCTACTATGTTCTATAGTTTGTAAGATTTTTTTCCTCTTGGGATTAAAATTAAATTAACCTCATACACTTTTAATTACCTCTACAATATTCAGTGGAATACTTGCCTCTCATAGAAGGAATACTATTGAACTTAGTTATCTTAGTTGTGTAGTCATCACTAATAAAAATAACTTGACTATGTAATCTTAATCCCTAGTGGATATCTTATTTTGATGGTTCTCTATTCTAATATCATTTCCTATGATCTCTAATGATTATTCAAATTAGTCACCTAAAACTAAGAAATAATTATAAAATAGGAACTAATACTCAAATTTGCAAACATTAATATGAGTCTAATTTCCATACATCTAATTACACTTACAATAGTTCTTTTTATATTCCTAATCTATCCTTAGATCTCTTTGATGTAATTTTCCTTGACAAGACCTTTATTTATGTTATTACATCATTAGAATCCCCTAACAAACTCAAATGAACTACCAAATGTTAAAATCCATTTAAATTAATGTACCTACGATCGAGATCCAGAGGTAATAGTTAGGATATAGAAGTCACTAATCAGAAGGCCAATGGTCACAACTCTAGAGGTAAGTAGTATCTAAAGGAAAATAACTACATACATTTTTCATACAACCTTGAAATTGAATGCCATTTTTTTTATCTAATTCAGTTTTTTGAGAGGAATCCAAATATTTAATTAAAATTTATTTTTGATGCCAAACACATAATATTTTATCTCATACAATAGAAATTAGAAATTTTTAGGTCTCAACATTATGCAAATTACTCATATTTGATAGTTGATTGTTTTACCAACTGAGCTAGATGATAAACATGATCGAATTTCTGATCAAAAAGAGAAGGTAAATAAAATATCAATACTTGGATAAATATAGAGAATAGGATGAGAAATAAATTCCTTCTAGTAGATTATACACAAATTCTCTAAATAAAATTTCAAAATTGAAGGCAAAAATATCAGTGTACAAGACTATACACATGAGTTTTACAATCTATCCATACTAGTGGAGCATGATGACACAAAATAAAAAATGTATGAAAGATATGAAAATGGATTAAATTTTTCCACTCAATATGAATTGAGTATGCATATAATAAATAACATGGAAGAGTATTACCAACTATGTTTAAAGGGTAGAAGCAAAATAGAATAGAAAGGATTTTAAAAGATCAATTAGGATAAAAAGGGGTAAAATATATCCATTAAGGGGATTAGGTGGGTTTAATCCTACTATATGAGAATCATCCATTGGGACAAAAAAATAAGAGAAAAATAGACAAGGGTTTAAAATTAAATAAAGAGGAAAAAGACTTCATAGAGAAATGGGCTTTGATCGTGGAAGATGATGGAATAGTCCACACATAACTTATATTTTTTATATATAAGGATAAGAAGGGAAATACATTTGAGTATATGCACTATAGTGAATAAGAAAGGAGAAAAAAGGATCAGCCAAGAGTTAATTTGGTTGAGGATGAGATATCAGAACATAATATAGAAGTTGCAGTAGACATAGAAGAAAATCACATGATGAGGATAATGATGATAGTTCTGAGGAAAGAATGGGTGTAGAGTAAATAAGGTGGTGACTCATGGTTGTGTTTAAATAGTTTTATAATAATATTTACTTTAGGAGGTAATATATGTAAATTAATTTTTGATGGTGGTAGTTGTGAAAACATAGTTCCTAAATAAATGGTAGAGAAACTAGGTTTGCAATGTGAAAAGCATCCTTATCCTCACTAAATTTCATTTTTTAATAAATGGAATGAAGTTATAGTATTGGATGAAACATGGTGTGACATTTTTCTAATGGATGCATGTCGTGCATGGTTAGGAAGACCATGGTAATATGGCAAGAAATCAATTCATGATGTATTGAATAATACACATACTTTTTTGGAAAGATGAAATAAATGTAGTCTTATTATCTCTTAAAGAATAAATCTAGGAAAAAAGCATGTTTTCTACAAAATAATTTATCAAATACATGAATATGATAGGTTGTTTTTATACATTAACACCAAATAAAGAAAACACATAAGTTACGCAAATACAAATAAAATTAATAAAAGTGTTAAAATAATATGTTATATCCAATGATTTTCCAAATGGTTTACCACTAAAGATATAAATTCAAAATCATATTCATTTGATTTCAATATTAGCTCTTCCCAATCAAAAAACTTATAGGATGAGTCCAACTAAACATCTAGAGTTGAATAAATAGGTTACTAAATTGGTGAGAAAGGTTGTAGTCAAAAATTATAAAAGTTTGTGTGAAACCCCACATTGATAACTCCAAATAAATATGTAACATAGAGGATGTGTGTGGATAGTAGAGTAATCAATAAAATAACCATTAAATACATATTTTGATACATTGCCTAAATGATATGATGGATGTGCTTGCATGAACTAAATAATTTATTAAGATTGTTCTAATGAGTGGCTACTATTAAATTCATATTCATGAAGGAAATGAATGTAAATCAACATTAAAGACTAGGGATGGATATATGAATGGATGTTGATGTCATTCAGATTCTTCAATCCACCCAACACATTTATGACTGATGAAGATAGTGCTATGAGATTACATTAATAAGTTTGCAGTGGTTTGTTTTGATATTCAATAAGAGTAAATAAGAGAACTTAAAGCATTTGAGAATAGTATTAGAATCATTAATAAATAATAAGTTTTATGAAAATATAATTACGTACAAGTGTATGAAGAAAAGTTTGGCTTTTTTAGGATTTATAATTTTTAAAGATGGTGTACAAATGGATGAAGAAATGGTAAAGGCAATTATTGAGTGGCCTATTCCAAGAACCACATCAGAGTTAATAATTTCCATGTTTTTGTAACTTTTTATTAAAAATAATCATTAATAATTTTATTGGTATTTTTTCACCAAAAATAAATTTCACAAGGGGAAAATAATTTGTGTGGACAAGGGTAGCAATAGAAAGATTTTATGTTTTTTAATAATAAGGTGATATAAAAACATGTTTTAACATTAATATATTTTTAAAAAAGTAGTTGAAGTAAATTGTGATCCTTAACATGTGGTTATCAATGTTTTGTTGAGTCAAGAAGGAAGGCCAATATCATATTTCAAATAGAAGTTTAATGAGGTAATAAATGTGTACTCTACATTTGATGTTGTGTTTTATGCCATTACACAAGCATCGAGACACTGGAGGAATTATTAGGAGCCTAATGATTTTATTTATTTGTGCACATATTATATGCCATGTACAAACCTCTTTTGTATAGTTTCTTAGCCTATATACATCTCACTTTAGAGTTATACAAGCCACTGGCCTACTCGTGTTTGTTCATAGTCCCATGCACTTATGTCCTATGCACTACACTTATGCTTACTCACAATCTTGTGCACCACACTTGTTATTTATCACAATCCTAGCTAACACACTTTTGATTTCTCATAATCCTAAGAACCATTTTTTTGATTATTCACAGTCTTATTCACCATACTTTTTCTTGCTCATAGTCTTACACACCACACATTTGCTTGTTCATAGTCCTACACACTACACTTATTATTTTTCACAATCATACACAACACACGTATGATTTCTCATAGTCCTATTCACCAAACTTATGTTATCTCACAATCATAAACACTCTTTTACACTGAGCTTGTTCTTAACCATACACACTAGTCTCACACTTACTCATAGACCTACATGCCTAGATTGCACCAAATGATAGTCCTATACACACTTCTGTGCATTACCAACTTGTATTCCTATGTTCCTCTATGTAACTTAATTATATACTCAATGCTTATAGTTTATGACCTATAGTTCATCTATATATCAGCTTTATCAAAACATGTGGCTTGAAAATTGGCACTTCTCATTCTGAAACCTATCAAATATCTAGTTGGGAAATTAGTTACCACATGCTTGGAAGTTTAACTATTACTTTAAAAAGAAGGTAAAATGAATTACAAAGATATTATTTATAACCAATAGTATTTTTAAATTTTATTTTATTATTATTATATAAAAAATTTAACATATGCATCTAATGAGAAGGAGAAGATCTAAGGATTTGATGTCACACATTATAAACATATACATATTCATAATGATAGGTAGCATTCAATATGTATCTAATCTATCATACATGACTTATAATCACTCTTTATTATAAGTAAATTATAATAAGTGTTACCCCTTTGGGTCGTAGGAACCTGTTATCCTAGCCTTGCTAAAGTTTTTTACACCTTTATACTTATTACCTTTTCTTTCATTAAATAGAAGCTAAATTCTAGAAAATATAATACTTCTAATACATTGAATGTGTGTTTATTATTGTTTATAAAAACTTTATGTGTATTCACTTTGAAAAACCTTATGCATTTCCTCCAATACAGGTTGTCCCTCATATGCCTAGTCTTGGGCCTACATAGTGTGGATCATTGGTATCAGATAAAAGTCATGTGTTTTCTTTTTCTTTTCTATTGTAATAATTTTCAAAGTGATCAAGAATTCAAAAATCTCCTAGATGGAAGTGTCTCTTTCAAAGTCTCAAGAAGAGAATGCACACTTTATCAAAGATATCCATCATCTCAAACACCAGAATCATTATTTTAAAGACACACTCTAGTCCAATGAGAAAGGCTCTTATACTATAATACATAAGTTAAAATATCTCATAAAGAAAAATGTAAATCTCATTGAGCCTATATTCCATAGACTTGTTATAGATAAGCATAGATGTCTCCTTGTCATTCAAAATCTACCATAGGATCTCTATATCATGGAGAAAGAACCTGATTGACTTAAGGTCCAGTGCACCAATTTTTAATCACCTAATCCTCCCATATTCAACTCTCACCCATTCTCAATCACAACATGTGATATAGAGACAATAATGGAAGAAAACCTTGCCAATTCCTTATCATTCACTACAATCTAATTTATCAATAACCTTGTTTAGAGTTTTGATAATCACACCAAGGGAATTGGTTCCAAATTTTTGAAGTAAATGGGATATGAAGGCCAAGGCCTAAGAAATAAGAGCCAATGCATGCTTAATCACCTCTAATTACAACAATTTTTGTACCATCTAATAAGGCTACATACACTTCTCATCTCAACTACATGTCGATGATGCATCCAGATCATGATTTGTGGAATATAGTCTAGGTTCTTAAACTTTCACACTAGATGTCTCACACTTGCATATCCAAAGGAAATATGGAACTACATGAGAATCTAAACCATGTTATCCCTCCAAGTTACTATCTGAATCCACACAAGAAATTCAATGGAAACCTATGCCATAATAGCATAGAATATGGCACACACCTTGACAGTGATAACATGTAACTTCTTAGTTAAACTCAATGTAGAATCAGCCTCAAACACACACATAGACTTCTAATCATAATAACCATGCACAATAATTAACATAATTCCAATCAAGACATTACCAATCCACACATTATCTATATGAAGAACACCACATGGATCAACTAAAACAACCACAAATATGCTCTCATCAGAGACACATATCACACTCTATAGTTACCTACAACCATTTTCATCATAAAAATAATATAAATGAGTAGTTTTGGGATATTAATCCTTGTGTTCTATATGAAATAAATATCCATTCCATTTTCACCTATTTTTTCTCAGACATTCATGTTCAAATGATTGTGTACTTTTTAAAACTACACTATAGACGAATGAACCTTGATAGTTGGGGAAACCCCTCTTCCTCTCTACAATGGTCTTACAAGAGCCAAGATTTCTACATCAGTAACATAGTGGATAACAACACTTCATGTTATATATCTATGTAAACAATGATATTACATATTGCATCTTGTGTTGTGTACCACCACCTCTATAGCAAAACATTATCATCAAGATAAATTCTATTAAAACATATGTCTTGCACCCATAATAGAAGATTCATAGGTATTCACTAGGATAAAATAAATAAATTTTCTCAACTTCAATATTGTATCTCATAGTTTTTACATTAGACATCATACTCAAACATGAAAAGATCATTGGTTTTGGTACCACTTAAACATTAAAGATTTTTTGACATTCCTGAACATGTAAAATCCATTTTACATGGAATAATCCATATTTTCTTGCATAAAAATATTATTCACATCTTTTGGGAATGTAGCATGAGATAATACACTTCTAATTATCAGTGTTAAGAGTACAAGGATAAATCACATCCTTTGGCATTCACATACATTCATAACAAGTTATATAGTTTGCTATCATGAGTAGAAACATAAATCACACCAACTTCCAGTGAAATATTTTACAACTACATCAAGATGTAATGGAGAACATTCATCTTCAATAAAGTTTGAATGATCCATGCACAAATTATTTTCCACATACACACCTCATTTGTACATTTTATTAGCCTAACAAATATCACTTTGGAGTTATACAAGCCATGAGACTCCTTGCATTTGCTCATAGTATAATGTAGTTCTCCCATATGTACCACACTTATGCTTTCACACAGTCCTACACACAACACTTGTGCTTATGCATAGTCTTGTGAACTACACTAAATTTTTATCATTAGCTTGTGTACCAAACTTATGCTTGATCACAGTCTTATGTATCATACTTGTGTTTTCTCATAGTCCTACACACTACATTTGTGTTTGATCATAGTCCTATGCACCACACTTTTTATTTCTCACATTCTTACACACCAAAAAATTTCTTAATCAAAGTCATGAGCACTCTTACACACTAATATTTCTCTTAGTATGAATAAAAAATCTTTATTTCAATACCTCATAAGACATGGGATGCGTTAGGACTAAGGCATGGAAGCATAACAAACAAGTTTTCACCTATAGGTGTTAACCTTTTGACCTTGAGGGTCAAAATTGGTCAATAAATTGGAGATTCATAGGGGTATCATTATTGTTATGCTAAAATACTAGTATACTTCTCTTTTCATTGGGAAATGGATTCACTTACACTCTACCATAAGCAAAATTTGACCTTGACTTGGCTAAAAGAATATTGGGCAAGACAAGACAATTGATTTACCTCTACACACACAAAAGAGAACAACGCACAAAAAAAACAAAGTACCAACAAGACACACCCCACACTTGTACTACAAAGCAATTAGGGAAAATAGAAAACATAAGAAAATTACTATGTAAAAAATAACCTACCAAGATTGATTATATTAGATCAAAAGGGAAGCTTTTGACATCATCCTCTTCATGTGGTTAATAAGGATGTGAATCAAGTTGCTTCTTAGACCTTTGTTTTTTAAACTCAGTTACTTCTTAGTTACCAATCCTCTTGACAGTCCTTCAAGTGAATAATCAACATCAAATATGTTCCCCATGAATACAAATTCATCTTGATCTTTAACCTTTACCTCATGTTGATGTTATATGATAGGATAGCTCTCCAATATGACCACATTTACAATTTCAAATTTTGATTAATCTTTAGGATCATGTTTGTCAATATGTGTACTTTGATCAGTTTTCTCTTGGACATGCTTACTTGAAGGTACAAGTTGGTCATCCAAACTCAAGCAATAGTTTTCAAGTTCTTCCCAAAAGGTAATCTCCTCTTGGTCACTTGAAAGGATGTCAATTTGGAACCCATTCTTGTCATTCCTTTTAGGGATAGTAAGTGTAGACACGTAAAAATTGCATAATGAGAGTTTTTGATGTCATCTTCAACTATGAACCCTTAATTGACTCCTTATCTAATGGACCACCGAGTATACTATTATTCATTTACAAATTCATCATGACAAATCCTCCCTCAAACATATCCTTTTATTTATCACCTTTTCACCCATTTCCTTTGGTGCCCTCAACCGTCCCCAGTTAGGGTAACCATCGATGGTTAACCTAACCATCAATAGTTGAGATCAACAAACTTACCTTAAACATTGAGATTGGCATCTTAAAAAATGGAAACTTGCCTTAACACCAACTTTTTAAGACTAATGAAAACAAGCAACTTCATCCCCTCCCAACTTAGAAACTTTACCTCAAGCTCCCCTCTCCCTAGTAGTTTCGTGCTATAAATATAGGACTCTTGGGAGAATTATGGATCCTTGAATTTGTGTATATAAGCATTATTATTTTCTTTGTACATGTATCCAACATCCTAAAACTCTATTCTCATGATTCTCAAAGGCTGAAGTACTGTTACGCTACCCAATTCTCTTCAACTATCAGTTCTTCAACATAACAAGGGTATTTTCCTTTATTTTAGTATTTTTTGTTATTCATTAATTTATTATCTCTTGATCAGTTAACTTGAGTCGTATTCCCCACTCTTAGTACCCACATAATACCCTCTATCCATTAGATACTCCTTCACCATTAAATACTCCTCTAGCAAGAATTATTCAATAGGTAACCATAGTCGGTTATTATAACTGTTGACGATTATAGAAACTACCGACGGTCACCTTGACTACCAATGGTCACTATCACCTTGAAATAATAGTTTGTTATTTTTAACTTATTTACACCCCACCAAACCTCTTTTAACCTTCTGACCTACATACAACCCCTGTTATGACCTATCTAGACCTGACCATATTTTATCTTTTGCATTTAGATGACTTTACCAGGGTTAGCACATGAAATTAACAACATTTTTTATCTTCATACTATACCACAACCCTTTTTCATCGATCAAAGTGACATTTCATTTGAATTATCTCTTTGTGTTATGGTTTCCTTACCTAATCAAGAAGATGTGGATGAGCAAATAGTTGTAATTGAAGAAGATATTTATATGGCTACAGAATTTTGGAATGATTACTTTGATCACATTAATCTTGTTATAGAATAAGATATTGTTGATAGCCATCATTTCCATATATATCATTTGTAATTACTTGTTTACTTATAAAATTCAATGTCAAACAAGGGTTGACATCTATTTAAGGAAGCATATTCCTTTCTTGGGACTAGTGTTTCACCAAGTAGCCCATTTATCCTTTACTAATCCATTTTTGTAAACTGTGATTTTTAGGTCATTCTTACCTAGCCAAAGAAGGAGTTCTCACTTTGTCTAATCATCAATGAGCACAATGTTTACTACGTACACACCCTTTATCTCTTGTTCTCTCACTTCTCCTTTTACAAATAAAAATCAAGAAAAAGTAAGAAACATTTTGGCATGCCTGATGGGACCCCTTAAGGGTTCATAGTTATATTTATTTCATATATTTGCATTAGTGAATCTCATATTCTTGCATTTTTGCAAATATTTAAAAAAAAATTAAAAAAAAGTTCAAACTTCATATTAGGGATAGGTTGTATTTTCATCCTACATTCATTGCATTGTTCCTTGTTTGCATGAAAAGACACCAAAAATTTATTTTAGGTAAAATTAAGTGCATCCATTGTTTGCTTGTTTAATGCTTATCTCACCTAGATTAATTAACCACATTATGAATAAATCATAGATCACATATGTTACACTACCAAATCACTACACCAAATAACACATCAAAACATACCTAAGACAAGGCCCACTGGAATTTTATCACCCTTTGGATCACCTACCCTACTTGACGATCCCACTTGGATTTCACCACTAGGGGGAGGACCCACTCCATTCTCTAGTAGAGTACAAACTCTAGACAAATGGTATGTATTGTTTAAGTGGCCCAACTTAGATTCAATTTCATGAAGTGCAAGGAGCAAGCCCCTAGTATCAGGGCAAATACCCGATCTAGTGTAGATTCTTTGAGCACCAAAACTTAACCAAAAACCATCCTTAGATGGATTTTTTTAATACCTGAATCATAAGCCAATTTTACCTTTCACACTCTTTAAGGCATAAGCCAAAAGTGATTTAAAATAAATCCTAGGATTAATTGTACTTTTAGTGTGTGGTTTGTTTACTTTGGGATTTTCTTTGATTGCTCATTGTTTAAGGTGAAAGGTTCATTATCCATTTCAAAAAATTTCATATGGTTTTGACCAGATAAAAAGTGAAAAATCAAAATAACCAACCATTATCTTCTTCTTCATCCATGGATTATACCTTGGATGTGGATAAATCTCCCCATGGTTCACCTCACCATTCTCCTCCACCACCATCTCCTTCTAGAATTCCAACTATATTTGAAGGAGATCCAAACTTCACTACCTTTCTTGATAGTAATATAGTTTCCTTGTAACATTACCTCAACACCTTGCCTCATCGTACCCCCCTACTTTGATTCCTTCTTTCTAACCTTCTCTTTGTATGCCATCCCACCTCATGGTAGGAACCACTTCAACCCAACCATTAACTAAGACCTCTTCCAACATCCCATCCACTCAAACCCAAACCAACCTTCCACCACCCAACCAAACACCACCAGTTACACCCCATGGGGGTTCAAACTTACCATTAGTTACCTATACCCCATCTACTATGGCATTATCTTCCACTTCAACTTCTATATTATCTTTAGTTTCAACCAATCCTTTGACCATAGTTCCACTTCAAATCTTAGTACTCTCCATACCTCAAAAACTTCCTCTAATTAGCACTAGGGTAACCACCCAACCTCAACCTTCCCAGCTTCCTCCTACCTCAAGCATACCAACCACATCTTTTCCTTAATAAGTGCCTATAACAACTTACCAATATGTCCCTAACCCACAGGGGTACATACGGAGCACCACCCAGCCTTTTATGCCAAGTAGTTCTTATGTGCTGCCATCTCAACCTCCTAGTACCACCTATTAGTATGTGGCTTCATCGATGCTATATGCTGCCTATTCATACATTTTCATGAACCAATCTCAACAAAATGTATCTCTTAATTATGTGATTTCTCAACCCCGGCCTAGCCTAATCAAAATTCTCATGGATAAAATGATTAGTTTGGAGTCATGCATCTCTACCTCAACCATTCTTTTGTCTTATGACTAAATTTTTAATGAGCCTATCCACCCCTCCATACCTATTCATGTTTACCCTTCTCAATGATAATTTCCCAAATTTTCTCAATTATAAGGTAAAGAGGTCCCTTAGCAAAACTTAAGAGTGTTCCAACACGGATGCTATTTGATCGCTTATAATGATGCTCTTCTTCTCCTAACCTTTACCATGTCATTATATGGGGCCACCCTTGACTAGTATAGTTATCTTCCCACTCATTCTATCTTTTCTTTCTCTCAATTTTCACAAACCTTTACATATCTAAAATGGTTTCCATTACAAACCTTTACTCTATCAAACAGTTTGAAGATGATTCCATTGTTGATTTCATTACTAAATGGAGAGGTCTCATTAATGAACTCACTTTTCTATTACCCCAACCTAAATTAATTGAATTATTTTCCTGGGGTTGTGCTATACACGTTACTCCAACTCTCCAAGTCCAAACCTTTAAGACCTTTGATGAAGATTTTATTATGGCCCATTATAAAGGGAAGTTGAAGCTTCAAAATGAAAATGCTAGTTTTAAATCCACTGAGTCATCCTCCACCAAAACCATGAACCCAACCAATTATAAATTGAAAGCATCACCACATTTAGTCATTCTTAAAACCACACCTCCTCCAATTGTTAACTAAACACCATGAACCAATAATCCTTCTAATGACCAAACCATACCCAAAATAGGGTTCTTTCAAAACCATTCACCTCGATTAGGGAATCCTATACATCGGTGTTGGAAAAACTACTTAAAGATAATCTAATCCAACTTCCACCCATCAAACCCCTTCAACAATTTGATACTTCTTACCCCCTTCCCAGGTGGTATAATGAGAATGATCATTATCATTATTATCAGGTTATTGGACATGATATCAATAGATGCAATACTTTTAAAAGCATTGTCCAAGACCTAATTGATAAAGTGGATCTTGTGTTTCACAATCCAAATGCTCCTTCAAACCAATCCCTTGATATTTTCTAAAAGCCATTTCCAAACCATCCACCTTCAACCCAACACCATGAAAACTAACCTAAATCCTCCAATTCACATGAGGCACATGTAATCTATGTCATTAGTAATGTACCCAATGTTGAATAAGTTATTACCTCTATCACCCAAATCAAGTAAAACCACTTGACACCAATCCCTTCAAATGGCCAAAAGAAGGAAGTAACTATCTTTCCACTTCCTTGGATGAAACCATGGTTTTACCCACCCCTCCTATGGTGGAAAAACCCAAGGAGATCATCACTCCATCGACCATTTCATTCACTTCTCCAATCCAACTAAAAAAACCACTTATCTCTTTGGATAATTGAACTACAGAAGAAGATAAACCAACCCTTCCACATAAAACTATTACCCTTACCACATTAATTATAGAATCATTTGTATCTTCCTTGAAATCCATTTCCCAATAGACAATACCCCTATCTACCCAACCATTACCTTTGGAACATTTCACCAAAGATAACAACACTAAAACCACTCTTTATTCATCCCCAAAGAGTTTACACTTTAAAGCTAATGATCAGGGAACAATTCCTATAAACCCTTCTCCTGACTAGTTCAAATTTTGGAATTCACCTCCCAACCTAACTTTGATAAAGCCACCTTTTGGCATCATCTTGGACTCCCGTATCAAAATAATATTAAACCCTCTACTTCATT
Source organism: Torreya grandis (assembly GCA_037957365.1). Taxonomy (NCBI): domain Eukaryota; kingdom Viridiplantae; phylum Streptophyta; class Pinopsida; order Cupressales; family Taxaceae; genus Torreya; species Torreya grandis. The sequence continues at coordinate 131,641 of JARHVA010010386.1, read as the reverse complement.
GGAATCCACTCTCAATCCTATTGTTACAACTCCACCAACTACTCTTCCTAGAGTTACCCAAGAACCACCTCAATTACCTCAGTTTAAAATTGTTAAATCACCCTATGCTTCTTTTACCATACCAATCAAAACCTTGGGGAGCCCTCCCACACCAAATCTTGCTCACCCTCCTTTGAGATTGGATTTAACCACACCAATCCAACCAAAACCTAATCTAATTAATCCCATTAAGAAGGAGAGATTGCCTAAACCTCAACTTCAAGGAAGAACCATACCAATTCCTTCACCTTTACCTTCTATTTTAGGACAACATCCTTTCACCATTCCCATAACATACTCTTCCTCCAAAAAACCATTTCTACTTTTTATACCTATAACAAGCCCATCAAATAGTCCATCATCATTCCTTACCAACCTTTCCCCATTCACCTTCCCATCTATTAAACCCTCATCATATAGACCCCCAATTCCTAAACTAACTATAACTAAGGAAATTAATTCAAAACCTCTAGCCAAGCTTACTCCACCAACCATAACTCTTGTTAAAAATCCCTTACCTAAAAAGGAACATAAACCAAAAACCCAAACTCCACCATCTCCAAAATACTTATTAGAGTCTTATACAAATATATTACAAAGGCTCTTGCAAGCTTCTACCATTAGTTTACCCCCCATCAAGCCTTTTGACCCCACTCACCAAAATCCAACCTAGTTCAATGACAATCTAATTTATCTTTACCATAAAACCCCTGGGCATGATATAGAGAATGGTAAAGCTCTCCAAACTATCATTCATGGACTTTTGGAGGAAGATGATCTATTGGATGAACCTTCTTTAATCCCTTTGCCTCTTTTACCACCTATCTAATCCTCCTACCAATCATCTCCTTATCTACTCCCACTAAGGAGTGAAACAGAGGAACCGAAGCAAGTAACTACTCCTCTTATCCATAATATTCATATGGTAACTCAGTTTAGATCCCAACATAAGGACAAGGTAAAGTAGTCCAATAAAATGAAAAGGGTAAAGCCAAGTCCACCATTCCATGGGCTTACCCTTCAACTCTTCAACCAACCAACCAAACCCAAAATACTATACCTTCACAACCATTCAAGCCTAAGGTCTCCATTTTGGGAGCCCCTTCATCTTCTAATGCACCTTCATTCATCTAATGCCTGGTGATAAAAAAAATTCAATAAACTCCCATCAAAATGAGTCTTTATGACTTAATTAGCACTTTGCCTCAACATCATCAAGCTTTAATTAATGTAATGTGTTCCATATAGGTTCAACCAGATGATTCCCAACCTCTTGCATCTTTGATTGGAGTTATCCAACATGTTGCTAGCATCACCTTTCAAGAGTCTGAAATCCCACCATATCATAGCAAAGATCCTGATCCCCCTCTTTTGATCACAGCATCCATCAATCATACACATGTCAAAAGGGTCATGATTGATGGGGGAGTGAGAATAAATATCATCTCCTCCCATGCCTATGATCAACTTCAACTACCTAAAAACATCATGTCAAAAAGATTGGTGTTTCTCTGATCCTTCAATGATACCTTGGCCATTACTCTGGGGATATTTATTCTCCACATATTTTTGGGGCCTTGAATCATTCTTAAACTATTTAAAGTCATAGAGGGTGACTTTAAATATAATGTGTTATTTGGTCACCCCTGGATCCATGCCATGGCATGCATCCCTTTTACCCTTCACTGATGCTTCAATTTTTAACATGAGGGACAAGTCATTACAATCAAATTCAATCGAAATCCCTTTGCTTCTTGTAATATGATGTATCATTCTAATGATGTTCTTATTCCACCTTCACCCTCTTCACAGCCAACCACTAGCCAAACCACCACATTAAACCAACAAACCAACATTTATATTTTCAACAATGGTGAAGCATCCACTAGTTCAACTATTCCTTCATCATAAATCCCAATTTGAGCACCACTTGCAATCCACGTTCTAATGACTTACACTTGGGGAATATCAAATTTTAGATTCAGACAATTTTACCTCTCCAAATGAATTTTGGAACCTTTAGAATGATCCATCTTATGATCCTAATATTGGTACCCTTATCCCCTTTAGCTTTCCCAATAATAGAACATATTTTGTCTATGGGGGACTTGATAAATAGCTTCTCAAACCCACCACCATGCCTTGTATTTAGCCATTTACTTCCAACTTTTCTTATCTTAGCAACCTAACATTTGCCTAAATGTACCTTCATCAATGCACTCAAAAAGAGTTTCAGTTTGGCCTCTATGAACAAGGACCCCATGAACTTCCTACTTTCAAAACTCAAAAACCTCATGAGTTCTTGGACTAGGGTATGTTCCCCCAAAAGAGGCTAGACCAACCTCACCAATCCCACCTCTCGCATTTGGAGAACCACCAATCTCACCAATTCCACATCTCCCATTTATGGAACCACCAGCCTCACCTCTCCCATTTGAGGAACTTCTACCCTTATCAACCTCACATTTCCAATTTGAAGAACCTCTACCCTCACCAAATCCATTTGAAGATAGTGACATCATCCCACCTAGCTTTTTTTATCAACACCATTAGTTTAGGTCCCTTGACTTATCAACAAGAAGGTCAAACTAAAACCATTCCTCTCATCTACCCTAAAAAGATCACACATGATTCTCCCACCATTAACACCATTCAATGTCAAGATGAAAAATCTATTCTTACTTATCTATGTGTGAAGGATTGTTCTCTTCAATAAGCCTTCCATCCTGAAAACCAAATAATGCTAAATGAATCAGCCATAGACGTTAATTTGGGTACTCAGGAGAGCCCTCATATTGTGAAGATTGGCCAATCAAAAACTATATAGCTTTCCTTTGTGACCATAGCATAGTATTTGCTTAGTCTTATTAGGATATGTCTGGTATTGACCCATCCATTACCCTTCATAACATCATCACTTATCTCAAATTTAATCTATTCTGGCAAAAACTTCATCGAATCCATCCCCGTATAGCTCTTCTTGTCAAATAACCTCAATGCTTTATATCTATTAATTTCATTCAACACATTGACTATCCATAATGGGTCTGTAATATTTTTCCTATCACCAAACCCACTGAAGGACTCTACCTTTATGTGGACTTCTAAGATCTTAACTTTGCATGCACCAAAGATGACTTTCCCCTACCTAACATTGACCAACTTGTTGATATTACCACTGGCCATGAAATGTTATCCCTCATGGACATATTTTCAAGATATATCCAAATCTTGATTGCCCCCCAAGATCAACATAATACACCTTTTATCACCCCATGGGGAACTTTTTAATATCACATCATGCCTTTTGGCTTAAAAAATTTAGGAGCCACATATCAGTAATCTATGACCTCATTCATATAATAGTCAAAAACTATGTTGATGATTTGCTCAAAAAATCCAAACATCACCAGGATCACCTCACCATTTTATCCATCATCTTTGGAAGACTTATCCATTATCATGTCAAGCTGAATCCAAAGAAATGCATTTTTTGGGTCTTATCAAGAAAACTTCTAGGCTTCATTATTTTCCTTCATGGAATAGAAATAGACCCCAAAAAAGTTAGACCCATTCTAGAAATTCCTCCTCTTAATAACTTAAAACAACTTCATAGCCTACAAGGCAAACTTCAATCAATCTACCATTTTATCTCCCAGCTATCTGATCATTGACTACCCTTTCACCATGTCCTGAAAAAAGATACCTCCTTTAAATGGACCAAGGAGTGTCAATAATCCTCTGATGTAATCAAGGAGTATCTTCTTTCTCCACTTATCCTTATTCCCCCAAAGGAAGATCAACTCTTTTATTTATACATATCTACCACTAATCATTCCTTGGGAGCCATGCTCACTCATCATAATGACCAACATAAGGAACACGTTGTTTATTACATCAGTTGCACCCTCATTAACTATGAAATCTAATACACCCATCCAAAAAAACTCTACCTTGCCTTAGTTTTTTTCACCTCTAAACTTCGTCATTATTTGCTTAACCAAAAAATTTATGTCCTTACTAACATTGACCTAGTTTCAAGTATATGAACTCTAAGCCATATCATAACCAACGTATAGCTAAGTGGCCCATGGTTTTAGCTGAGTTTGATCTTGAGTTTCTTCCATAAAATTCCATTAAAGGATAAGTCATTATAGACCAATTAGCTAAAGCCCCTCTCCCTGATAATCAAACTCCTCTTTTTTCATTTCCAGATGAGTCTATAGCTACTCTTTCTTCTAAAAAACCCACCTATCAAATGACTATGTATTTTGACGGTTCCAAATTCAAAATGGTGGGGGTACCGACATAGTCCTCATTCCAATTAATGGATAACCTCTCCCTCTTTCTTTCAAACTCAATTTTTAATGCACCAATAATATATCCAAATATGAGGCCTTGATCATAGGTCTCTAAACCACCTTAGCTTTAGGAATCAAAACTATGCGTGTCTTTGTAAATTCTCAACTTATTATCAACCAAGTCTTAGGAGACTATCAATGCAAAAATGATGTTCTTCTAAAATATAAACAACTTTTTGACAAATTATTAGCATCATTTAACCATTATACCATCCAATTAATCCCTCACTCTACAAATAAATTTGTAGACACAATGGCTTCCCTTGCATCCCAAATTATATCCCAACCTGCTTACTCTAAACTATTTGTCACCATACACCCCTTTGTCACCCCATCTTACCTCAGTCTTGATCTTCTTACCATTTTCCAAGTGGAAACATCACATTTAGACATTTGGTATGACTAAATATTTGACTACCTTAATGTTGGTGTCCTTCCACTTGATCTTTAATAAAATTTTCATAGAGATTTTATTCAAAGCACCTCTCATTACTTAATACTAGAGGGCATTCTTTAAAAATGAGGCTTTGATGCCCTCCTTCACTACCTTTGTAATAATGAAGCGTTTTACACCATTAAGGAAGCACATGATGACATTTGAGGAGGATATTTCAATGGTTTGGTTGTTGTAAAATATATTCTTCACCTGAGCTATTATTGGCCTACACTTAATTAGGATTTTTGTGACTATGCCAAGAACTACATCAAATGTCAACAACATGCTAACTTTCATCATGCACCTATTCATGGTCTGCAGGTATCAATAGATTATTGACCCTTCTCAAAATGGGGTCTTGATCTAATTAGCGAGATCAATCCTCATTCCTCTCAACATCACCAATATATCATCACCACCATAAATTATTTCACCAAATGGGTGGAAGCCATTCCATTGATCTTAATCAAAGCTAAAAAAATCATTGTTTTCATTACCCATCACATCATCTACCACTTCGGTATCCCTCATAAAATCATCAATGATAACAAAAAATCCTTCAAGAATCAAAAGGTCTAAAAACTTTGTAAGGTTTTTGACATTGACTTAAGTTTCTCTTCCCCTTATCATCCAGAAGCCAATGGACAAGTTGAAGCTTCCAACAAAAATCTCATTAAAATACTCACCAAGGTAGTCAATGCTTTTAGCAAGGATTGGCATCTCCATATCCCATTTGCTTTATGGACTTATCACACTACTATCTGAACTACTATAGGGGATACAACATTTTATCTTGTCTTTGGAACTAAGGTAGTTCTACCTTATGAAGTCCAAATTCCATCTCTTTGCATATCCTTACATGAGATTCTTTTTGAAAGTGACTATCATCAAGAACACTTAGCATGCTTAGAAATCCTTGATGAACATCACCTTACTACCCTTAATCACCTTCGTATCTATCAAGATCAAATCAAATGAGCATACAGCAAACATCTAAAAATATGAGAATTCAACATCAGAGATCTTGTTCTTAAAGAAAACCAACACATCACTAACATGGAAAAAATCAAAAAGGGCAAGTTTACCTTCAATTAGCTTAGACCCTATATTATTACCCACAAGTATGGATCAAGAACTTATCATTTGTCCTCTCTTGAAGGCAAACTAGAACCTCTCAACACTTCACATTTACATCCTTTCTATTGTTAAGAACTATCTAACACACCTTGTTGTTTAGCTTAACCTCATCCCTCAGATTATGAGCTTATCACCTCCCTTATCCTATTACCCTATTCCTCTTAAAGATATGTGATTGCAATAGATCCATGTGATTATCCATTAGGTGTCTTCAATTGATCTTAAACAAGGGTACCATGACTCTACCCATGTCATGGTTCTCATGGATACTTTTCATCTTTTATTAGATGGAATCTAATAGCCACGCATTTCTTAAGAACCTTTCTTATTATCAAATAACTGACACTTATAATCTTGCCCTTGTGAACATCTTAACTCTAAACTAAAATAGATGCATCCATGTCTACAAAAAAAAAAAGATCACCATTATATGGGATACATATTATCTAGGTCTGTTTTCCTTAAAAAAATATAGACCACTCCCTCAAAGGATGGTTATCAGCTAAAATAAAGATAGATAGATTGATCACTTGAAGGAAAGCTATTGTAAGTCAAACTTAGACCAATCCCTTGAAGGATGGATAAGCTAGCATGTTAAATAATGTCTTAAAGCTGTAATCAACTCTATTGTAACTTATTGAAGCTTCTTACCTTGATCAACTTCACCTCTTTTTAATAAACCACTACATGACCCTATCAAAAGTAAAATTTATCCCAAAAAGAGTTGCAATCAATTCTCTCACTCAAAATTAATACTGGTAGACTCCCCACATTGATCAGTCCACACCTTTAAAAAGACATGGACTAGTCTATTTTAGTTCTAGCGTCACCCAAGTGAGGGTAGGTAAATCCACATATGATTCCCACCTAACGCTTTTCCTCTACTTATCACTACCATCCCTTCTCACATAACCCTTATAAATCAAGATATTATGAGCTCACTTGACACATTATGTTTATACGAGACACCTTGGCACTGATAACACACTAATTTGACACCTATGAAAGGTTTGTCTTCATTAGGGTCCTAGCCACCATGGGTTTAATAGCATCCCTACCAATGAACCCATCCTACCTTTTTGGTTCACATGGATTTGTTACCCATATTATGTGTTATTACCCACTTATTTCAAGTTCATTAAATACCACAACATTAACATTCAAAAATTAACCAACTTCTCACATTTATTAAACATGTTAAACAACATCACATCAAAACATTAAACCAACCATCATGCATATAATTATTAAAATCCATGTCATCACTCACCTATACTATATCAACCAATTATCATCATTCATCTAGTCATCAAACACATCATCATGGAAATATAAACATCAACTCATAAATTAATCATTCACATCTACACAAACATTTAAAAAACACCAAAACATATATATATATATGTACAAATGTGTACATGTCATATCTATCACTCACATATACATCTCGCATATCAACATGTAGGCCAGTATCAAAATACATCACTTAAAATCTTTGCTCATGACCCAAGAGCACCTGAACTAGAACCACAAGCACTTATACCTATACCTTATCAGAGTTGTTGCCAGAATCTAGATAATGCAAGTGCAATGGAGACATGATCACACAAGATGAAGCAAGTGCACACCACATAGATGCTAAAGCAATTTGAAAATAACACAAGAAGATAAATTGCATAAGAAAAAATGGAGAAAAGCAAAATCTGATTAGCATGAGATGGCCAAAGTGAGGAATACATATAGGATAGTATGTAAGTAACTCCTCCACAAAAGGTGGATAAGGCACCCCAATAATAGATAGTAATTCCTCCATGAAAGGTGGTGACAAGGTGCTAAGAATAGAGAATTAATTCCCATCAAGGGAGTTACTTATGACACCTATGACACATCTATGACACACACCTCCACATAAGCTAGCCTATCCCACAAATGTAGGAAAACTCCATGTGTGCACAAGAAATACAATTTCCCTAATTAATAAATAGGGAAAAATAAAAACCTAAACTAATATCCCCCCATAAGTGCAGCTTAGGTGGGTAGTGTGGAAATATAAGATGGGCCCCGGCAACTAGACCTGATGAGGTACCCATGCACAAATGTAATCTCCCATAAAATAGAGAAAAGGAGAAAACCTGTAGGAAAAAACTCCCCCCCAAAAGAGAGACATAAAAGAAAAGAAGAGGCTAGAAGGCCCCCTGAAGATGATGTTGTTGTAGATGTGGATTGCACCCTAAGAAGAGCTCGTAGATGAATGAACTTGCTCTCAGTGAAAGGCTTGGTGAAGATGTCTGCAACCTACTCCAAAGACTGGAAAAATATCAAGTCAATGACCTGACTATGAATAAGCTCCTGAATGAAATGCATGTGAATCTCTATGTGCTTGGTCTACTGGTGTTGAACTAGATTCTTGCAAATCTAAATGGTACTCTAGTTGTCACAATAAATGATGGTGGGCTGCCTGATAGAAATGCCAAACTTAAAAAGTATCCCCTGAAGCCAGATAGCCTCAGTAGCTACATTAATAGCTCCCCTATACTCTAACTCTATGGATGATATAGCAATAGCAATCTACTTCTTGCTAGACCAACTGATAAGACCAGAACCTAGAGAGAAATTGTAACCAAAAGTGGACTTGTGAGTCTACAAATCACTAGCCCAGTCTGAATCTATATATCCAACCAAGTCAACCTTTATGCCAAATCTGTAATGAATCCCATATCTATGTGAACCCTGTATGTAATGCAAGATCCTCTTAGTTGCTTTCCAATGCAGCTTATGAGGTTCTTGCATGAATTTGGAGACAAGTCCCACTGTATATGATGTGTCAAGCCTGGTGTGAGTCAAGTAGATGAGACTACCAACAAGTTATCGATATCGAGTGGCATCAACCAATGGTAAAGAACAATCAACCTCAAGCTTGACTTCTGATAAAAAGGGAGTCAGAGATGGCTTGCAATCAACCATGTGAAACTGAGCCAATAAGTCAAGATCATACTTAGGCTGTGAAAGAGAAATCCCTAAATCTGATTGTGAGATCTCGATGCCAAGGAAGTAGTGCAACAAACCCAATTCTTTCATGTCAAATCTATCCTAAAGAGATGCCTTCCCCACTACAATAGCTGATGAAGAACTCTCGGTGATCAAAAGGTCATCAACATATAGAACCAAAATCAAGAGCGAATCTTCCTGCCAAAAGAAGTAGAAATTGGGATTAGAATGGCACCTAGTGAAACCCGTTGTGAGAAGGAAGGAATCCATCTTGGCATACCAAGCCTGAGCGGCCTATTTGAGGCCATAGCTAGATTTCCTAAGTCTGCATACTAAGGAAGAATCCTAAACAAATCCTGGTGGCTGCTCCATGTAGATCTTCTCCTCTAGGTCTCCATGAAGAAAGGCACTCTTCACATCCATCTGATGCACATCCTAACCATGTATTATGGTAATAGCCAAGGTGGGTCAGATAGAAGTCATCTTTACAATGGGTTAAAAGGTCTCTGAGTAATCAATGCTTGCCACTTGTGAGAAACCCTTGGTGACCAATCATGCCTTATACATATCAACTAACCCATTTGTTACAAACTTGGTCCGATATATCCACCTACATCGAACCATCTTTCTTCCCTTAGGAAGTGAAGTCAAATCTCAACTGTGATTTTTGATTAAGGAAGAATATTCTTCCTCCATAGCACTATCCCACTCAGGTACCCCAGATGCCTCTCGAAAAGTCTATGGATTTAAAACTAAAGCAAAGAAGGCATGTGGATCTCTCTGAAAATCCCCCCTAGAATGTTTGTCATCTATGAGATCTCCTACTCAAGTGATAGCACTCTCAAGTGTTTGTCTAGCCTAAAGTGGCTCAGAAGTGGGTGACTCAGGTGTTAACTCCTCATCCTCTAACTAACTAGAGGTGGATGACTCTGCATCACTATCTTTTCTATTTGAACTCAAAGAAGAAGGAGATGACTTTGGCTCAAGAACCTATTGTGGCTTATCTGAATCTAACGAGGAATCATCATGAAGAAGTAGATCTAATGAGGGAGAAGAAGTGTCAAGTGTTGAGTCTCTAAGACTCTCCTAAAAATGGACACTTCTCTCGATGAACAACTCATGAGTGATTGGATCTAGAAGGTTATATCCCTTAATACCATCTGGATATCCAACAAAGATGTAAGGCTTGGACTGACATTCCATAGCTTTGCATTTCTTATTTGGAATGTAGGCCATGGTTGGGGATCTAAAAACTCTAAGGTGCTCAACATCAGGTTTCCTTTTATGCCAAGCTTCAAAGGGTGTTATCCCTTTCAAAGCTTTATGAGGAACCTTGTTTTGAATGTAGCAATCACAATTGATGGCTTCGGCCTAGTACTGTGGTGCTAAGGATTTTGAGTGAATCATACAGCTAACCATCTCTTTCAAAAACCTATTATTGCATTCTGTAACCCCATTTTATGAAGGATTGTAAGTGACTGTGTGCTACAAATCAATCCACTCTGTAGTGCAAAACTACTCAAACCTGATCCTAACATACTCCCCTCCATTATTAGTTCGAATAACCTTGATGGATTTCTCACTCTGTTTCTCAACAAGAGCCTTGAAGTCTAGAAAATTTTCAAACACTTTAGACTTTATTTTTAGAAAATATATCCAAGTGTACCTAGAGAAATCATCAATGAAAGTGAGGTTGTACTTGGTCCTTGTGAAAGATGGTTTGGGAAAGGGTCCTAATACATCATTGTGGACTAGCTCCAAAGGTTGTGAAGCCATCCAAGCTTTGCCTTTGTCAATTGCTTTGGGATGCTTCCCAAGGGAGCACCCCTCGTAAAGTCCTTTTGAGAATTGGACATGAGGCAAGCCAATGACCATATCATTTTTGCAAAGTTGCTCAAGATACCAGTAGTTAAGGTGGCCAAACTACTCATGACACAATTTGCTAACTTCATCTGAATGAGTCAGCAATGCTATTGGAGAAGAATCTAATGTAAAATGTGAGAAGGTGTATAGCCTGGCTTGGTGATCTACCCTACCCACTTCCACTATAGTAGCAATATGCAACTCCCTGATAGCCACTGAATATGGTGAAAACTCAACTATCATACCCCAACCAATGTGAGTGGTTTGGTACACTAATAGGAGATTGGTTGAAAGAGAAGGAACACTTAGAACTTTGTTGAATGTTCCTCCTTCCATTTCAACTAACCCTCTCCCTGTAATAGAAACTGATGTGTCATCACCCAAACTAATTGAAGTCATGCTACAAGGCTCTAAAGATGAAAACTCAACTAGTGAAGAGCCCATGTGGTTAGAAGCACTCAAGTTGATGACCCATGAAGATGTAGAAGCTACAGTAGATACAAGGGCCTTGCCCTTTTCTTTCTCCTTACCCTTGCCTTTTGCCTTGGTAGAATCTTGGGTAGATGAATTTTGCTTGATGGACTCTGGAACACCTATGTTGTTCTTCTTTAAAAGATGAGTTAGGTGATCTATTTATTTCTTCATGCACTTGTGTTCATCATGCCCTATCTTTTTACAATAGGCACACTTAACCTTCTCCTTCTTAGGTTTAGCATTGGAAGAGGAAGTCTCAGTGTTGTTTTTGGCAGGATTGTTGTTTTCTTTCTTCTTCTCCTAGTCCTTATTCTTTTTCTTCTTCTCCTTTATTGAAGTCTTGTCCTTACCATTTCTAGCTATCAAAGCTTGGGGTTGAGTAGACTTCACTGTGCCCATTTGAATTAGCTTATCTTTCTCCCTAGTCAAGTCGGCAATGAATGAATCCAAAGAAGGCATTTTCCATGTAGTGCCAAGGGCACTTTTTGTGGCATGGAAAGTGGAGACAAAGACTGAGTAGCTTGGACCTAACTTTGCGAGAATAGAAAGTATGAGCTGATCATCTTTCTTCTCTATCTCACATTCTTTCAATTGCAATATAAGGGCCTTAAACTTAGTGAAGAAGTCATGTAGGGTGTCAAAGTTGCTAGGACTTAGACTTATGAGTTCATTTTTGAGCTCATGACCTCTCATCTCATCAAGTTTTCCAAATAAATTTTATAAGATGTCCCATATCTCATTAGGAGTCTAGGAGGATTCTAGATGGAAGAGAAGTTATAGAGACACAGACAAGCTCAGTAATCCATAGGCTTCATCACTATAGTTGTACCACTTGACCTTTTCAGCATCAGTGTTGGGTTCTACTTTGGTACCCATGGTGATCCTATACAACCCTTTACTTCTAAGAATGATTGACATTTTAACCTTCCATTCATGATATTTGAAGGGTGTTAAGGGTTTAAGTTGAAAAGAATCCATTTTTTAGCTAAATTTAGGTGAAGTTGTGTTGATTGCAAGTTGTGAAATTATGCAGAAAGGAGAATGAAAGCAAAGATTTACAAGTTATGGAAAGAAATCACACCCCCTCAAAATATTGAGCCCCCAAAATATGCAAGTGCATGCTTAAAAGATGTCAGACTCAGCTGAGAATGTGTCTTAGAGCAATCAGTACAAGACTAAATCAAACAAGACGTCGGACTCAGCCGAAAATGCATCTCGAGAGACCCAAATTTTTGGCACTTTATAAACTAGTGCATTTTTAAAAAATAAAAATCCTACACTATGGATAATTTAATTACAAACACTTTTGCAAAAAATGGCACCCAAATCTGAGCTACTATTTGTAAGATATTAAAGGTTCAATTTTCCTGTAAACTAGTGTTTTTGCAAAAAAACACTAAAACATTAAAAAAATGCCTATTATGAGAGAGAAAGTGGCCTTCCAACCACTCATTGGATTTGGCACAGAACAAGGAATCCAAAGGAGGTTTTTTTTAGGGGAAATTGGCCTCCTACCAACCTGGGCCTCACCCTTCGTCTTTGTAGGTCGAAGATACAAGTTTTAAATTGAAAACCCCAAAATTACAAAACTATCTATAAAACTGAATATTCAACCAAATTGACTAATTTTTGTTTTATCAAGTCAATTTTAACTAAAAAAATGAAGCATCGATAGAAATTAATGAAGCCATGTGTCCAAGGGGTGCCACATAGGATGCCAAGTAAGGAAGGGGCGTCCAAAATAGCACAGTCCAAATTTTAACAGTAGAAAAGACAAAAAATGAATGTGCAGACCTTCTAGACATGCCATACGGCTTGCTTGGTGCCTTGCTAGGCAAAAAAAGACTATGGCATGGATACAGGAAGGATGTTTGCTCCTTGGCATGGAAAAACTGAAGGTAGGCACAGAAGTGTAGACTGCTGACTAGAAGAGTGTGCGGTACAGCCTACAGACTTGAAAAGAATGCAGCTACTGAAGCTTGATGTGGTAGAAGTGAAGGCCAAAGGTTAGGTGTTGTTGAAGGCATAGCAAATAAAATTGAAGACCAAAATCTAGGCATTGAAGCCTAGCTATAGAAGGATATTGTTTGGAGATGTTGTTGTTCCCTCTACTACTCCACATAATAATGGCATCCAAGAAGAGAAACAGATGAACTAGTCCCTGAAGTGAAGATAGCCAAGACACCCAAAGGCTAAGGATTTCCAAGATGCAAGAAATGATACCATAAATGATATTTTTTTATTTTAGATCATAACTATAAAATTAAAAAAACAAAGAGAACTCTACTCCTCTTGATTTCAAAATGAACTAAAAGCATACCCAGACACATGATTACCGTTCTTGCTCTGATACCATATCAAAGTTGTTGCCTGAATCTAGATAATGTGAGTGCAATGGAGACATGATCACATGAGATGAAGCAAGTGCACACCACATAGATGCTAAAGCAATTTGAAAATAACATAAGAAGATAAATTGCATAAGACAAAATGGAGAAAACCAAAATCTGATTAGCATGAGATGGCCAAAGTGAGGAATACATATAGGAGAGTACGTAAGTAACTCCATAAAAGGTGGACAAGGCACCCCAAGAATAGACAGTAACTCCTCCATAAAAGGTGGTGACAAGGTGCTAAGAATAGAGAAGTAACTACCATCAAGGGAGTTACTTATGACACATCTATGACACACACCTCCACATAAGCTAGCCTATCCCACAAATGTAGGAAAACTCCATGTATGCACAAGAAATATAATTTCCCTAATTAATAAATAGGGAAAAATAAAAACCTACACTAATATACCTATCCCAAATGTAGGCCCTATTAGCTGACGTACTTCCATCACCCACTAACTTAGGGCTACAATCACTACTCCACCTACTAATCTGACCTAGTACTCTCCCCATCATGGCTCATTATGACATTGTGCTAACACAATGCCCTCATAATAGTTTAACTCTTGAATGTAAATATTTATCCTATGTCACAAAACATGGTGGCATGATTACTCCTCTACCTACACATCACAAAGAATCTCTCTCATGTGTCACTAAACCAAGTGAAACTCTAGTCTGGTCTCACTCACCAGTCAATGTCATAACCTACCCTTGTAACATAGCCCCCTGACCCTATAAAGTAGTAACTTGAGCTTGGGCTTGATCTCTCTTTATAGTCACACCACCTACCTACCTCTGAAGAATGTAAATTTGTCCTTATAACACATCTATTTGAGCTTGTGCTACCACTAGTGCTACCACTACCTATGGGTCACCTAGTGTTGGTAATCTTGTTGGGTCAACATCCATAGGCTTTTAGCCTCCATCCCCCCAACCAAAATCTATTATCATCTATATAAACTAAAATCATGCTAGATAATTTGAAGTAACACTGGGATCATCTCTCACCCTATCTATTATCTCCTCATAGACTAGTACCACCTCCTTAGATTGTGGCTCTAGAAATAAGTACTCAGCATCCTCTCTCCTGTAATGAGGGAAATCTATTGGAATACCTTGCTAGAGTCTAAATTGTCATCACACTCTCTCCACAAAAATGCACTCTATCTCACCATCTCATCTACCATATACCCATCTCTAGTTCTATAGTGTGAATGTATGTTTCCTATAACCAGCCCATATAGGCCAAGCCACATATGACTTCCATAATACATCTCCTAGTGCTAGACTCTCCAACGCACCCTAAAACCACTCTAGATCCCTCATACCACCACCTACTCTTATGATCGTACCTCCTTTCCTCTACCTTAAAATCCCCACCTTATAGTTTATTAGTAGATATGTATCTATAGGCAAGCCCAATGGTCTCAGCACATGTATGTGCTCACATGCCCAGTAGTGCAAAACAAATCCCACACTAATGTTATAACACCTGTGAACTCTAAAACCCCATATCTCCCTATAAATTTGAACCAATAATACCTATCCCCATCCAAATACTATCCTCATAAACATTAACTCCACTAAAACCCTAACAACATATAGGGATATCTCCCTCTTACTGAATCTAGAAACACAATACATGTCATTGCTAACTACATCATCATCAAGAGATGTCTCTCATCTAGAGCCCTTGAGTATAAAGGCCTAATACTAAATCCCCCTACATGTAAATGTTCATGACCTCTATCTACTTCATATAACCAACCCATTAGGTCATCTATCTCATCATTATCTAAATGATAAATAGGATCCCCTCATATCAGTAGTCAAGTAATCCTTTGAATATCCTTTAATAGGATACTCATCTCTCTAGTTGGTAACTAGAATGTGTTATTTGTCATATCCTATCTTTTGATGAGGGCAACTATCATCGAAGCATCCCTAGGTAAGCACTAGTAGTGGCACATCACTCCAAAACCCACTACCTTCATGTGACACCAATCCTCTACAAACATGGCATCCCTCATCTCGACAAACATCTTAGAAACCAGATCTTATAGCTAGATCTAATCCCATGCTTACAGCAACCATATCCATATCACAAATCTAATAACCAACCTTTTTTAACTACTCCCTATATATGCTACAACTATTCCATGCACTTCCATACCAATGCAATGTCATACCTTCACACCCCTATTATCTTTATACCTCTATTACCTGACTCTTACCTATATGCACATGTACAAATTTTATCTTACACACACTCTCATCATTTCCTCCCCCATCTTAATTCACCCCATCTCAACTCCTAAACCATCCCAACTCTAACCTAACCCAACTCCTATCCCAACCCTCTCACCCCATCCTATATCCTAACCCAACTCCTATCCCAACTCCTTGCCGATCCTAAATATACTCAACCCATCCTTGACCATCAATGGTTCACTCAACCATTGATAGTCTCCTTAGGGACATTTTGGATCCCCCAGGCCAATCTTTTTTGATCGAGTCAACCACCACCAATCACTATTAGTGATCAATGGTAGTGAGTCTTGACCCCCCCACCCTCCTCTCTTATACCTTAATTCTACCCACTAACTATCCTTAGGCACTTAGGTCTACCTAAAACACCCACACAATGTCACAACACTATTCTAAACACTTATCCTCCCTCATCCATCCTCATAATACTTATAAAACCTAAACCCCAAGGCTTGTTATACCACCCTAATCTACTCTTACATTTAATTTATTTATCTTATTTTCAATATATATTCCTAATTCTATTAATTTAAATAACAACCCCTACCTTATTTAATGATTGATAGCATCATCTCAATCCATGCCTAACCACTTACCCACATGCATCTTCCACATCCATCTTGGCTATACTCAATCACATGTTCACCACTCTCATCTTAACACCATGCAACCTTATCTAACACTCAATAATCCCTTTCATACTCTATCATTCAAAAAACCAAGTCACCAAATGCCAAGTACAACTAAGGACAAATGATTGCCCACTTTCCTTTTATCATGGTTTTAGGGTTTTTACCCAACCATCGATGGTTGGCCCTAACTGTCACCAGTCACATCCACCTACTCATTGACCCTAACCATTGAGGATTACCTAACCATCTTTGGTTGGCCCTAACCATCATGGATTAGGGATCAATCCCATTTCTACATTGTTTTCCTCCTTTTTTAACCTATAACCTAGCACCACATCCACTAGAGGAAACCCCTTCTCCACCACACCTTGAACTATTTAGGAGTCACCATCTCCCTCAACCTAGAAAGAACTACTTTAGGCCTAAATTCCATGTTAGATTTATTATTTATGGGATTATGTAGGCAACATCTTTTTTTCTAGTGCATCAGGAGTCAATTCATCTACTAACTACATTACCCTACCCACTAACCCCTTTGACCACGTCCACCTTGATGTTGGCTTTTGTTTTACCCAACCTATTCACATACCTTTATAATGAATTTTATTTGGTCCTTTTGACTACCTAGACTAATTTTACCATGTTGAACATTTACATTTGCACTAACTCATGCGTAACTAGACCATTTGTGTTTTCTTAAGCACACTTCATACCTTGGATACCTAAGTAAACACCAACCCTATCTAAGAGACTTGATAAGATTAACTCAATCAACTATGACCAATGTTGGGGCTTAATTACCTTGTCCTTTATCCTAAAACCTAACCTTATTGTTACCAACATGGAAATATTTATCTTTACATGATTTTGGATATCTCACTTAATTGCATTTTGTGTGCATGATTGCATCTCAAATGTCCCACCTTAACTTTTTATCACCCACCTCATGACTTATCCTCTACCATATATCAAACCCCAACCCAATTTGACCTTTGTCTCATTAGATCCTAATTTTAAGGGTAATATCTCCTCCTCCCACACTCGAGGTAACTAAACCTAGACCTTGACCAACCACCTATTTTTGTTTTTTAGCTTACTTAAAGCTACACAACAAAAAGGGACAAAATGTAGACACCTAAAAACTACACAATGACATTTTTTGATGTCATCTTCAACTATAAACCCTTAATCAACTCCTTATCTAGTGGACCACCTAGTCTACTGATATTCATTTACAACTTCATCATGACAAATCCTCCTTCAAACGCATCCTTCCATTTATCACCTTTTCACCCATTTACTTGTGGTTCCCTCAACCATCGATGGTTAACCTAATCGTCGATGGTTGGGGTCACTAAACTTGCCTTAAGCATTGAGACTGGCATCTTAAAAAATGGAAACTTGCCTTAATTCTAGCTTTTTGAAACTAACAAAAATAGGCAACTTCATCCCTTCCAAACTTAGTAACTTTCCCTCAAGCTTCCCTCTCCTTAGTAGTTTTGTGCTATAAATATAGGACTCTTGGGAGAATTATGGTTCCCTAAATTTGTGAATCTAGGCTTTCTTATTTTCTTTATGCAAGTATCCATCATCCCAAAACTCTATCTACATGATTCTCAAAGGCCAAAGTATCGTTACACTGCTCAAATCTCTTCAACTATTAGTTCTTCAACACAAGGGTAATTTACTTTATTTTTAATATTTTATACTCTTCATTAATTTAGTATCTCTTGATCAATCAACCTCAGTCTTCTTCCCCACTCTTATTACCCACTAATACCTTTTATCCATTAGATAATCCTTCACCATTAAATAATCCTCCAACAAGAATTATTCAACAGGTAACCATAGCCAGTTACTATAACCATTAATGATCATAGCAACCACCATCAATTACCCAACCATCACCAGTTAGGACAACCACTGATGATCACCCTAACCATTGATGGTCACTATCAATTTGAAATAATAGTTTGTTATTTTGACCTTATTTACACCCCACTAGACCTTTTTTAGCCTTCTGACCTGCACACAACCCCTATTATAACTTCTCTAGACCTAACCATAATTTGTCTTTTACATGTAGATGAATTTACCAAGGTTAGCACATGAAATTAACATCTTTGATCTTTATATTATACCACATCCCTTATTCATTGATCAAAGTAACATTTCATTTGAATTATCTCTTTGCGTTATGGTTTTCTTACCTATTCAAGAAGATGTGGATGAACAAATAGCTATAAATGCAGGAAGATATTTATATAGCTACAGAATTCTAAAATGATTACTTTGATCACATTAATCTTGTTATATAATAAGATATTATTGATAGCCATCATTGATATGTATATAATTTGTAACTCCTTATTTACTTATAAACTTGAATGTCAAACAAGGGCTGACATCCATTTAAGGAAGCATATTCCTTTCTTGGGACTGATGTCTCACTAGGTAGCCCATTTATCCTTTACTAATCCATTTTTGTAAAGTGTGATTTTTAGGTCATTATTCCCTAGCTAAAGAAGGATTTATCACTTTGTCTGGTCATTAAAAAGCACAAAATTTACTAGGTACATACCCTTTATCTCTTATTCTCTCACTTCTCCTTTTACAAACAAAAATCAAGAAATAGTAAGATCATCAAATGATTTAATTAGAACATGGTCTAGCTAAGTTTTGACCTCTTCAATCTCTATCATCTACTCATAATGCTCAATAGGGATAGTAACCAAAGAATCCTCTTGAGAACTTACCTCATACTCAAATACAACTTTACTCAAGACTATCATGTCACCATCAGGTCCTTCATTATGTAACTCATACTCCATCTTATTAGTTTTCTCATCTTCTCTTTAAGAGGTTTTATATTATTAAGCACTTTGAGTTCTCCTATAAATTCATGGTACATATACTACCATGAATTCTCTTCATCCTAGTTTTCAAGGGTTGCCACTACATCTTCATGTTTTCTTAGAGATGCAACCTCATGAATGTCTTCTTGAAGGATGCTCTTTGACGGTTTCACTACACTCAGCTCATTAAACTCTTTCTTAACATAAGGATTAGGATAATCATCTTCACTAAAGAGAGGCAATTCAAATCAAATATTTAACTCTTATTTACCTCCCTTTTGATGTTCTGTTACATCTACAACCTCATATTATACCTTCAAAACCATATGCTTTTGTTGGAAAAAGGATAGGGTGGGAGGGTAAGAGGACTCTTTGTTATGCTTGAAACTTGACAAGGTATCCTTCCAACTCAAGGTTTTAGATTTAGGATTATTGTAAGTTTATTGGAGAGGTTATTGAAGAGAGGGAAAGGATTAATTACCTTGACTTCTAACATCTTTTCTCTCTCTTGGTCTTTGGTGGGCATAGGAGAAGATTTATTCACAAGGGTTGGCAAGGTATAATCAACAGTCATAGTATATGAAGGCTTCCAAGATGGAGTGATCTTGCATTCTTTGGGAATGGTGTACACAGCTTAAGGAAGACTTAGAATCAAAGGAGGTGGACTAGGGATAAGAGATGGTGGTTGACCTTGCATGGGTTGGATCTTTTTCTTTTACCATCTTAGTAACCTACTCTCCATGAACTAAATTATGTCTCTTATTTTCATCCTCTCACTTGTTAGGACATATTGGTTTTATTTTTCAAATAATTCCCACTCTCCTCTTGCAAAGTGTAATGAGTTTTTTAAATTTTGAAGGAGGCTGATAGGAACAAGGTTCCAAGCTCAACTCTTATATCCATCTTCCTCATCATTATTTCATTCTTTTAAATTTTTATAAGTAGCTAATTATCTTATTCTCTTTTTGCTTGAATTGGCCTAAATATAGACTCTTCCTCAAACTTCAACTCTTTATGATAGATAAAATTCTAATATTCAATCTCTTCTTATTGTTTATAGTGTTCCCTCATCCTATGATTCTCTTTCATTTGATTCTCAAAGTCAAGGATCATATTTATATAACTTTGATTAAGCTGATTACGAAGATAATGACCTTACCAAGGCTAATTGAAAGTATGTATAGGAGGGGAGTAAATACTATAACAAGGTTGGTATACAATTGAATGAAACTTAAGGAGAAGCCATGAACATGATCAATCTAATATGAATAATTTGCAAGTGTGGAATATGTATTTTCACTAAACGCTGATTGAGAATACATACTAATTTTTATTTTTTGGGCACATGGACTACTTATGCCAGTTGTAGTTCATTCAAAGTCATTATTTATGTTTTTTTAATGCCTCTAAAGGTTGATATGTTGAATAAAAATACCAAAACTCCTTCAACCACTTTGGACCTTGGTCCCATCAGGCATGACAAAACTATTATAAACCAAATTTGTACCCTTTTGAAGGTAGTTCAAGCCTTCCAAATTTGGAATAACATGGAAAGACCTCAAGGTTGTGGGTGACCTACTAGAGAGGTGAATCTATAGGTTAAATGGATATCTTCCCTTGATGATTCAATTAGGCTCACAAACTACTCTATCAAATTTCAATGGAAAGAGAGAAAAACCTACTCTAATAGAGGTGATGTTAAAAATATTATCATTGATGTCAAATTACCATTTAATGTCTAAAGGTGTTTTTAATATTTATATCTTGGCTAAAAGTGTGTTAATATTAATGAATTTTTTTTTTGGTTTCATAAAGATAAAAGAGGGCCCATGAGGAAGTTGAAGAGTCATCACTAAAGACAAAAGAGGAAAAGGATGCATTTTTCCATGAAGGATCACCTTGAGGAATCCAAAGAGTCATCACTAAATACAAAAGAGGAAAAGGACACATTTCTCCATGAAGGATCACCTTGAGGAATTCAAAGAGTCACTGGGTAAAGACAAAGAAAGAATCCAAAGGGTCATACAAGGGTGAATGCCAAAGGTCATTTAGAAAGCTATAAAATGAGGCTTGGGAAGCCATTTAGATATATGGAAGTAAATGATTTTATTTAGCTAAGAAGAGCAAACGAAAATAGAGAAAAGAGAAGAGATATAGTAGTGTGCTATCATTTATTGAGAAAGCAACATTGAGAGATAGTTGGTGTTTTATACACAAAGAGGGGTTGGTGCTCCTTTGGGTTGGTGCTCATAAATCTTTATAAGGGGTTGGTGATCTTGTGGGTTGGTGCTCATGAATATTTATTGTGTTGGTGCTCAGTAAAGGGGTTGGTGCACCTACAAGTTTGTGTTTGCAAACTTTGTAACTTGATTTGGTGTTCATTTATATACTTGATATTGTTTTCTATGGTTTTTCCCACTTTGGGTTTCCATGTAAAATACGGTGTCTCTCTCTCTCTTATGTGGTGCATGTTATTGCTTTCAGTTTTATTGCATATCTTGAATGTATGATTAAGTGGTAAAAATAAAAAGAATTTGATTAAGTAAAATATATATCCCATTTTTAAAATGTGATGCACCAAATATGTGGTCCTACACCTATATATCATACACTAAAGACATGAACTACAACATGAATTCAATTTCACTACTCAAATAGCAAATATATAGGCATGAGTGTTTCACATAGAGGCTAATGAAGGGTGTATAGACTAGGAAGTTAATCAATAGGTCTCCAAAGAAATTAAAGATTAGTTATTGACTTGTCAATCACACAAGCTACTATTCATAGTATATGACCTACAAACATGACTATTACTTGAATATAGATAACTAATAAATGACAAATGAAAGGAAGCATTTACTATCACTAGTCACTCATCAACCAACTAAACATATCTACAAGACACAAGCTATGAGAAGGCAAAACATAGTCTTATTTATGTCCAAAGTCAAAATACAAGTGTTTCTCTAATCATGGCTTCACCATCACTCAGGTTAAGGTCCTTTTCCAAGCTAAACTAGGCCATACATATAGGGAAGGTGACAGGTGAGAGAGAAGGTACATTGGAGAGGAGTCAAGGACACATGTAACACTTCATGAGGCAAGTTACAATAATATATATGTTATAAATATTCCCAATAAATTTACCATCATGTGTCACTTCATCTTTGAGATGATATCCCATGAGAAGTTGGCATAGAAAGGAGACACTTCACTCATCGTACTTAAAACTACCACTACTTATTTCTTAGAGTTATAACTTTTGTATCTTAACATGTGAAAAGTTTATCAAAGTAATAAAATATCACTCTAGATGAATTACACTTTTATCTAACTATTTTATAGATAAGATTTAAGATATGGGAGTTAATATTCAAGTGTCTTCAAGCTGATGAAAACTTGCAAACTGAGTACAAGAGCCTAGTTGGCTCAATAGGCCATGAAAACTAGTCAATTCTCTCATTCTAGGTCTATTCTTTACATAAGGACTACTAAAATAGTTTAACAGTCTATTTACACTTGGTTATATCTCATCCTCTTTTTTCAAACCTAAAAACCACTTTCAAGTATTTCCACCTAGTTGTATTGGGTCTCTTGGGGCTCGTAATTGTATAATTGATCAACACTAGGTGTCTTAACTCTCTAAGTGATATTCAATCACTAAAAATATTATTTATGAGGATATAAAACATTCTCTTCTACCCTCCTCATGTTTTTATAGCTCCATTAGACCCTAATAGGCCTTACCCAATACAAATCTAAGAGAAAACTAACAAAACCACCTTTTTTAGGCCTGTAACAGTGACTTTTAGGGTTAATCCATACGTCTTGTACCTCACACATGAAAAATAGAAGATTTTCCTAGTTATCATGAGATTTATTAATGTAACTATAATCATTTAATATCTAAATAAGTCCATTTTAAGTAATTTATATCCTTTTCTCTCTCATCGAGTCACTTACAGGGTGTAGGCAGGTTCAAACATGTCTACCATCTTAACGATGGTCCATAAAGGTAATTCAAACCCTAAAATAATACTAAAATGATTTATTCCACATATATACCCTTCCATGTCTAAAAAACTCATACTCCATATGAATCATCTTGTAATTTTTAATCACTAAATTGAGTCCTCTTGATTTTTTCATAGTGCAAAATATGGTTTTGAGGTAGCCTTTAATATTAAAGATTATTTATGGAGTTGTGAGGGTTACTAAGAGAAATAATGCCACTATTTTGGGTTAGGAGACCATATTCACCTTCTATAATGTCCATATTACCCCATGAAATTCCTCCAAGGAGTTCTAAGCTTCTTAAGATGGCCTCTCAAGCAAAGAAGACTGTGTGCACAGAATGAGAGAGTGCCTCTTAGTCAAAACACCCTAAACTACATTTTGTGACCATAAGAACCTAAAATAAGGTTTGAAATGGTCCATTAATGATTACCAATGGTTTTAATATAAATTAGTCTCCCAAAAAGGGTTCTTCAACTTGACTTTATACCATGAGTGTTTGAAAGCAATTAGGTTTATGTAGCCTTAATGGCTTAGTTTTGTCCTTTTTTTAGATTTTTGATGTTTGATTACCTCTTAAAGTATTTTTAACTCTTTATATACCTTTCATGAGAGTTTACACCTTCATTTAAAAGCTTTTCCTTGTTTTTCCCTCACTAAAAGGTGACCAATTCTACTCGTGCACATTATAAAGGCCTATGTGATGCCAATTTGGTTGTCAACTCTTTTATCCACTTCAAAGAAATAAAATAGATTTAATATACTCTCAATTACATCATTAACACCTCACTAATATTACTTTCTAATCAATTCATTGCTCTTAGTCCACTTGTAGGTATGCATTTGGAATCTTTGTCTTGAGTGGATAAAATAAGAGGATTGAGGATATTGAATGGGTTTTTATAGAATTTATTTATCTCTTATCATCTTTATATGGCCATCAAACCTCATTTTCTCTCAAGATAATTAGGAACCTTGTTCTTTACTAGTTAGACAGGCTTAAGAGAGTACAAGGCTGAGTATATGCAAGGGTTAAGTACATTTTGGTTTGATAATTATTTTATAACCTTCCATTTAAGTTTTTAAAACTTCATTTGATCTATTTTACCTTATCCATCTCTTCACACATTAGTTCTACTATTATACATTACATCTACCTTCCAAGCTTATAAACTGATAGTAGTAATATAAGTAAACATATAGGTGATTAATTAGTTCTTTGAATTCAAATTTAGAGATTCAGGGATCTTTTAAAATTTAATGATTATTCAAATATTTTCACTACTATTTTTAAGGTTTAGTTGTTCCTATCCTTTGCAACTCTACAATTTTACCAAACCCTATGTCTTCACTTGCATACCTTTATCTCTCATGTCTTCTTGTAGGTTTTAGAAAGGTGACTTGGGAATTGAAAATGAAGACATGCCTCTTTATTATCTTTGGACCATTCAGACATATAGAATCTAAAATTGTTTAGGTTTTCCAAAATCAAACCTAAGTGTACAAATCCAACCAATTATCACAAGGTGTAGACTTATAGGTCTACATTCCTTGCATTTTAAGCCTTTTTATAGTGAAAATTTGATATTTTAGGCCTTGAAACCACTTTATTACATTTAATGTGAGATATTTAAAATCATGTGTCTTTGAAAATACAAGACAAGACTCTTATTACTCTATTCTTTGAAGACAACATCTAAAGACAATCCTCATAATATAATTTTTAATTATAAGAACATGGATGTTATAGATAACTAGTGTGGGATGATCAATCAAAATGAAGATATTTTGATGAAATAATAAGTTAGTGTAAACACATGACCATCTTTTATATGCATTGATAATGTCAAACCCTCCAAAGATTCAACAATAAATTGTTATATACCTCTCTCATGAAAGTTCTCTTGACCCAAAATAATCACATGCATGTGAGTCTATTTAAAAAAAGGATGGAATAGTTTTTCATGTTTTTATAGACCCTATACAATGTTTCTCATGATCTAATGAGTTCAAAATTGCATGGAAATTTTCAAAAATCCAAGCTAGTGGGGAGTGCAGGCAATTTTTGACACCATAAACTCTTAGCAATTGTTCATAGAGTTATTGGATTCAATATAGAAACTAATGATAGGTATTTTAAGTATATTATGACCCCTATCTATGATCAAGATCTCAGACCTTGATTCTACATGTATGCCTATACCATCTATTGAATATCTACCTTTGTGAGCTTTCAAGGAGATCGATAAGAGATAGAATGAGGATTTTGCCTTCCTAATACTTTTTAAAGCTCCCTAAACTTGGAAATGACCTATAAAATCTAAATGTGTACTTAAAAAATGTTTACACCTTAAAGTGGATTTTCTTGGCCCATACAAGTGTTTAAACTACCATTTAAGAATTAGAACTAAATTAAATGACTTGTTCTAACATGCAAATAGATACTCTGACTTCTTCCTAACAACACACACATTATAAATCCTCTTTAAATTTTTGTGATTTTATAAATTTTTTACATTACCTCATTTTATCCCAAAGGGTGATTTAAATGGATTAAGAGTACATGATATGCATGGTAAAAGACTAACACATGGTTAGTTGACTTTTAAGATTTTTAAATCCACATTTAACTTTAGATTACATCTTCACCATTGTCTTTAATGATCCATGCAAAAATATCACCTTGATAAGGATTAAATTGGCCATAATTGAAACATAGGTTTCTCTAAAAACATTTAAAATTGTAAAATACCTTAATATTTTCAAACAAATTTAACAAGACATAAACCAAGTGACCAAGTGAAAGGAATTAACCTGATGGACCATGTACTCTATTAACACATCATTACATACTCCTAAGACTCACTAGATTTACCTTGAAAGCATTAGAATGCATGAAAAGGACACTACTTTAAATAATGCTAACAAGACTAACAAATGTTCATTTCAAGACCTTATAAGGCATGGGATGGGCTAGGAACAAGGCATGGAAGCATGAAAAACAATTTGTCACTTATAATTATTGACCTTAAGGGTCAAAATTGGTCAACATAACATAAGGTGGCAATATCAGGAGGAAATTTATGTTGTTTTTGGTGTACAGGTTCCACATCTATATATGTGATGATGTTATGGAAAATTATGCTAGGGTCAATGTTGGTCATGTATTTTAATGACCAATCAAAGGCTTAGTGATATATGTAAAAATGGTTTGAAATTATATTTGTCTTTAAGATGAAGTTTCTTAGAGATAAGAATTGGTTTAGGAAAGGTAGTTGTGTCTTAGCTAATAGTAAAGGTTTTCTTGGTGAGCATGGAATTTATGTCTTGGAAATGGTATGGAAATAGAGAAATATTATAAGTGGGTTTTGTTTTGGAATAAATTCTATCAAAACAATTGTTGAATTAAGGATATTTTTTGAAAATTTCAAAGCTTGTGAGGCTCTTTCGCATGAATTATTTCTAAGATAGCTTCATTACTAGGAAGCATAGGTAAAGACCCATAATATTAGAAATCTACTTCAAGGTTCATAATATAATTACCTTTTATATCAAACTTAGAGTGTATTTTAATTACAGTAGTACCCTTACCATCTAAGGTCATTTTAGAAGGTGAAGTAGAAGTTAAATAACTTGAGTAGACATTATCAACCTAGCTGATATAGTCTAGTATAAAAGAGGTAAAATGAACTATATCAAGCTGGTCAATACAATCAATAGGAAAATGAGTATATTTAATTGGATAAAATTTTATAATGTATTATATTGAAGATGTGAAATATAAAAATACTATATCAACACTATAGGATTCTTGGTTGATGTTGTCTGGTACTAAAGATTGGACTATATCGGGTTGATCGATAGTATGAAGGATGAGATACAGAGTAAATAGTATCAAGATGGTTGATATAGCTATCATTATGTGTAATTAACTAAATGGTATCAATTTATTTAATGTCATCATGTGTGGTAATAGTGATAATTTCTTGAATAAACCATGGAGTTTCCACCAAGGGTAGGTTGGTAGGAGGAACATGACCTTTAGGGTCTAATTCATGTCATTAAAATAAGAGAATATGTGAACCACATGAATGTCTTTATTGAAGGCATACATTTTATCAAACATATTTTAATAATTTAATAATTCCAAGTCTCTTTATTGGGTTTGGTCCATAATCATCATCATTAGAGGGAAAGATGTTATAGGGATAAAAATTTAGATGAACAATTTCAGTGGAAGTGTCTTAGTGAGGACACCTATGTAACTAAAAGTGTGAGGGGACATTATTAATGGGTCTTGAAATAATGTTTCAATCCCATAGTCGTTAAAAATGAATTCATATTATATGTAAGTGGATTCATTATAATTTCATGGAGGAGGACTTCTAGTTTCATCATCAATCAAAAAAATAGTCCTGTCACATGGAAAGCGAGGAGGAAGCCATTTCAAGATATAAGGTGTGAATCTATTATTACTACAAGTGTTTTTAAACTCATTGGGTCCATCATCATTTGAATCTTTAAGCATGACATATGGATTAGGATTCATGTGGAAGAACTCAAGAAGAAGTGGACTGTTAATACAAGGAATTATAGGGATGTGATATTGATATTTAGGAATAGGAAGTTGAATGACATAAGGGATTGGATCTACCTCATGTTTGTAATGTTTGTCATTGTGGATGAACTTTATGCATTCTCTATTGGAATATGTAATACCTTTCTTATGATGATTCCATGGATTACCTAAAATCATGTTATAATAAAGTGGAAGATCTAAAATAATAAGCTTGGTGTAGATTATTTTGGGTCCAATAGTGAGAGGGAGCCAAATGCAACCAAGAGGGTTTTTTATTGGTTTTATAAAATCCACAATAAGTATAGTGTGTTTAAGATTATATTTGAAGCATGTAAGCTATTGGAGTATCCAAATTGAGGTAACATTAATGTCAGATCCTTCATCGACCAATAATTTTCTTATTAATGTATTGTGGATCACAATATTAATAAATAAGGGTGGGTCATCAACTCTAAAAATGATTTAATCACTAATCATGTCTTCTTCAAGAAATTATATAAAGGGTATTGAATAAGATTGATAAATGGTTTTGATAGAATGAACTTTCATAGGTGTGGGACCTTTGCAGGTTGAAGTAGGCATTTTGATTTCTCTATATAGGGACTCTTCAATGTCTTTCAATTGTTGCATGAGAAACTTGTGATAATAAGGAGAAGTTCTAACTAATTCCATTAGAGGTATTTTTCAAGGCATAAAGTTGAGTTCATCTATAAAATTCAATTTTTGTTTATATGCAAATTCATAATGAGACTTAATTTTGATTAGTCATAATGGTTTTATTATCAATAATGGGAGAAGGATTAGTAGAACTAGGTTGAGGCTCCAATGGTGGAGCTAGCTTGTCACTAGTTTTTTTATTTGAAGATGAAGTAGGATTGGTTTTAGTATATTTAATAAGTTGTTATTTAGTGTAAGGCTTATTATGTTTGATTATAGGGTATTTTTTAGAAGGCTTATGATGGTAATTAACCATTTTAATATTTACGTATTCATAATTAGTATGCTATTGTTAATAGTTAGAATCAATAGCAAAAATATTATTACTATAATTTTGTGTATTAAAATATGATGGTTGAGAAGCTTCTTGAAACTTCTAACTAGAATATTTTGAATTATAGTTTTGATTTTGGGAAGCTTATTGATACTCATTATGATGTATTTTGATCATAAAATCATGGTCAAAGTTTTCTCAAAACATGAGGGTAACGACAAACTTTTTAAGGTTATGACATGTTGCGTGAGAGTGATCAATGTTATCATGGAACCAACAAAATGTTTTAGGGTCATACCATCATATAGGGTTATTATTATAATTAAATGGTTTAGATGGAGATAATAACATCTTCATTTCATGCATATTGAAGGGAGGAATTTAGGGATGTTGATTATATAAGGCAGATGCTCCTACTTTGGGTAGAGGAGGTTTGGTTTGAGAATTAGAGATGATTACATTGGTTGTATTATGGAAATATTCTTTTTTGTTAATTTGAGATGGTTCAAATTGGAACCTAAGTAAATCTTTCCTATTGGCTTGATCAATGGCCTCTTTTAAGGTGAAAGGAGAGAGATTCCTAACCTTGTATTGAAGAGGGGATTTAATATTGATAACAAAGAGTTTGGAGATATTATCATCACTCATATTATGGTCCATTTTATGAGCTAAATAATTCCATTTTTTAATGAAAGATTAATTAAATTCATTAGAAGATATCTTATCATTAATGATATGGCTAAGGTTGTTTTCAAGAAGATCATTATGTTAGAACTCTCTGACTAGAGAATTGACTAAATCCTCTAGTTGTGTAATGGAATGTGTACGGAGATGGTTATACCATTTTAGCACATCTCATGTGAAGGTTTTGGCTAGACAATTGGTAGTAGAAAAGGTATTGGTTTGAACACACTCTTTATATGTATTGACAAAATATTTAAGGAATAAATCAAGATCTTTAGTCCCATCATATGTCATATAGTTGGAGAGATATTTCTAATGTCTATGGATGCAATGAAGAAATATAAATTTTAATTTTGAAGATGTTTAAGAATTTTTTTATGCATATGAGGATAAGGGATGATATTCCCATTGGAATATTTAAGAGGAAGAGGGAAAACTTGTGATTTGGTTGAGTCATGATGACTTTAGGTTGTTGACTGACCATTTGAAAATATGGTTTTGTATTTAGAGCATTTGGGATCTGTTAGGTGCTTGCATAATGTTCATTTATTAAACTATTTATGTAAGGACTTAGGTTGTAGTAATAGGTGGATTCTGATTAGAGGTACTGGGAGGGTGATTACCACCATTAGGATTGGGAGGAATGTTCCAAACATTAGTGTTATTTTCCTTACTTTTGGTAGAGGATGAATGGAGTTATTTGAAACCACCATTATTGAGTCAAGTATAAAGGGTATTATCATCAATATTCCTAAATTTTATTTTAGAATCATTTATATCATAATTTTGGTTGATTCATACCATGTTACATGCAATATATCTAGATTGATTTTGGAAAACTTTCACCATGAAGAGTTGTCTTCAATGGTGGACAAGGTAGGAATAAAATAGTAGCTGACATAGGATTTGAATAGGTTGAGGATAGCAATAAAAATTTTAAGGGTTGATGTCATGATGCTAAATAGGATTAAAATATGATATTAAAATTTGATTGGTCACAAAAAATACATGGTATTGACCAGGGATGATGTAGTTAGTTTTTGGGTCTGACAGGAAAGACTGTATCAAGCTAGTTGATGTATTATAGGAGAAAATGTGGTGCTACTAATGTATTTTCTCAATTAGGACAATGTAGTAACCTAGAGACTAAGGAATATCAGACTATATTAAGTTGGTTCATGTAGTAATATGAATAGCTAGAGGGAACAATAGCCTATGTCAAGTTAGCTAATGTAGTATGGAAGAAGACATTAAAACTATAATGGATTGGCCAATATAATTAGATGTAGGTTAATGAGGAGTAATTGTATCAATTTTATTGATAAAATTAGGTAGATAAACATACGGCACTATATTGGGTTGGTCTATGTAGTTCAAAAACATAGATAATTATTATGATACACATCATAGAATTGTATCAAGTTGGATAATACAATCTACAATACAACAAGTAATTTTTTTAAAAAAAATTAATTTAATTAATTATTTGAAATAAGATCAATAATATGTAATAAAAATATTTGATTGATAGTGTAGAATCTCAAATATACTTACTTGTTTGTTGATTAGTGTTGCCTCAATGTTTTAGAGATTAAACTACAGAGGCTAACTATGCATGTATCCCACTAACCCTAGTTTAAAGGTATAGTGAGAGTAACGTATTTGAGAAATATGATTATCTTAGCTGCACCAAAAAACCAAATGTATGGGTGGTTTCCTAAGGTTCAATAAAAATGAAATCATAGGCATTTCAGATATATTGTGAGGCACATGAAAACTAAATTATGTGTGTAGTGATATACTATGGCTATGAGTATTGGGGAGAGACCCTCACACCACTATGTATTTTAAATAATCCACCTCATATCCCTGCATGATAATCAATAATTATCTTGAAAACTATCAGAACGTAGTTTATAGGAAAAAATAAAAAAATAGAAAATAAAGTTTAAAAAAAATGTTGAAAAAAAATTACATCATTCAATGAATTGAAATAAATAGGTAGTCAATAATAATGAAATATATTATGCTAAAAATGAAATAAATATAATTATATCATCATTTTATGATGTAGTTACAAATATAGAACAAAAATTTTAATATTGGTTTGGCTAATGTAGTCTGCTCAAACACAAAATGACTTAGGTTGGCCGATGTCATTCCCATACAAGAATGAAACTGTATCGGTTTGGCTGATACAGTTGGCTAGAAAATGAAGGTGAGAAATAATTATATCGCATTAACCAATATAGTTTTTTGAAAGAGAAAATTAGAAAAAAATTGTATCATGTTGATTGACGTAGTTAGCTAAAGTAGAATGTTAAAACATAATTGTATCAAGATTATTGATACAATTTATTGAGTGAGTTAAGATAATGGTAAGCTTAACATAGGGTTGATCAAAATGTATGCACAAGATAGGATTAATCTGTAACTATCTTATCTCTAAATATCTAAACTCAAATAAGTTTAATCAAAGATGGCATAATACTTAATGTTCAGATAGTGATCAATGCATTTGCAAACCTAAAAAGAGAGGGACTTATATCACCAATATCAAAGGAAAGGGTTCCAAAGCCTTTAGGCCAATGACATAATGAGATAGATTTAACTAGACCTATATGTAAATAATATATATTATAAACAAGCAATGTAATTATTTTTGTAATTAAATTAAGGTAAACTAAAGGAGAAGAGTTAGAATGATCAAAATGGGTAAGGTTTCATGGTCGACAAATAAGGGTCTAGACAACCTAAAATAGATAAATGGAAAGTCCAAGCAATCCTATAGCCACACAAAGTATAAATGTAGAGATAACTCAAACAAGGATAAAAACACATTTATCTACTAAACAACAAGAAACATCTATTTACTAAATGAAATAAAGTAAAGAGCATAAGGTTATAAATACTTATCTTGATGGGATCACATTGAACATAAATCTCCCCCTTATCCAATGGTGATTTTAAAAATATTTTTTTCATTTTGACTACCTCAAATGGTTGTTATAAGACCTAATAAGACTCTTAATGACTTTTCCTTTTGGATCTCTAAGAATTTCACAAGATAAATTTCTTTCAAGGTAAGATTCTACCTATGACTGCAAATGTGATTAGGGCATATGTGTGAGAGAAATTAGAGTAGATAAGTATGAAATAATGTATGCATGTGTTTTAAATAAAAAAATTCTTGTATACACAGTGATCAATTACCCAAACCTAGGCTAAGCCAATGACATCAACTAGATTGACATAAATAATAATTATTAGATGACATTGAATTATGTCAGCCAAACTAAAGTAGTGTTAATTCCAAAAGACAAACTTATAACTACATTGGCTAGGTGGACACAATACAATGAGGGAACGTGAATGAAATAGATGGTATCGAGTTGGATGATGTTTTAAGATATAAGGTAATTATAAAAAATACATAAAATAGGATGGAAAGAGGTAGGTAGGAAGGAAAATATGAGGAAGTTAAGCTAGGGATAAAAATATTATGATCATAATATATAGTAACATCTCTCATAAAACACCTAACTCCTAACCACCCCTTTCCTAGTGCACCCTTCAAGGCATGTAATGAGGGATATTGAATCTTGACAAGTTACTATAAAAGAAAGTATCATTAAATGATAAAGTGAAAAACTTTATTTGTATACAATCAGGGAGTACCTCACATATTTCACCTAGTAAATCATACGTGATAGGATTCTCTAAAACATGGTGAGGTAGGAAAATAATAGATAAATTATTAAGGAATAAACATTCAGACAGCTTGGCCAAATAAGTTGAATCCTAAGTAGAATGTTTTACATAAGTAAAAACAAAATTCTTAATATTTTTATCCAGTTCTTTGACCTAAAACATTTTATTTTATATCATATTAAATGTTTTCATGGAAGAACATACAAGACCTAGAATCTTTGATTGTTTATCTCCATTACGTTTATTTTTAACTAAAAGTAGAATTAAGTATCTCATACCTATGTTAGGGAATTCCAACTCCAATGTTTACCTAAATATTCATTTTAAGTCCTCTGCTAACCAATTTCTATCCATAACTTCAATCATTTATTTTCAAAGGATGGACTTGATAAGAAGAAAATTATTTAGAGAGGAAAATTTGAACACTAAATGTAAGGTCCCATCATCAACTAGGAAAAATAATGTATGTGATGGCCCTACCATATCTATGAAATAAACTATAGCAGAGATAATAAAAAACATGAATGATATATCTCTAATAGAGTTGAAGGTGTCCTAAAACACCCCTGACATCTATATTTAAAGC
This sequence comes from Torreya grandis, assembly GCA_037957365.1. Taxonomy (NCBI): domain Eukaryota; kingdom Viridiplantae; phylum Streptophyta; class Pinopsida; order Cupressales; family Taxaceae; genus Torreya; species Torreya grandis. The sequence continues at coordinate 97,618 of JARHVA010010386.1, read as the reverse complement.
CTTGCGCTACCAAGATTGTCAAAGGTTGAAGAAAATAAAGGAATATATTTAATTAAAAATGATAATTAACACAAATAAATCCTACCATCATCATGAATGAGAGGGGATAAGAAGTGATGGGGAGAAAGGTAAAAGGTGCCTATAAGGATCCTCTAATCATCACTTTATGATTTATAGTTTTATAATAATTTATGTAGGCCCTCTTGAGTGTGAATATCTCTTGATTTCGTCATGTTGTAGCTTGAGTGATTAATACCTTTATTTGTAACAAAGTCTAGTGGATAGTTAATTTATTTGCAAATATGCTTGAAAGATAGTTTGAAAATTATTAGAAAGAGATAATGCATCATGCAATAGGTTATTTATGTTCTAATTGGGGATGAAAACTTTGATCATGTAACTAATGATACTGTGAGAATATTATTCTATATGTAATCTCTAAATGTTACACGTCTTAGCTAAGTTTAGTTATTATATTAATTCCCAACATTTTTCTATATTGTAAAAGACTACAGGGATGTTCTTAGTGAGAGAATACATCATAGTAATTTTTTATTCCCTTACAATTTCCCCTATTCCTATAGGGCCCTATTGATTTTAAAGACTCTATCAAAATTTACTTCTATAAATCTCGTATATGGAGCTTCACATCTAGATTCATTACATTTAAGTTTGTTATCAACATTGATTTTTGAATTTCACATTATTGTTGTATCTTATAAGGATATGAATATCTTCCCCCACACATTTTGTTTTGGCATTGGGAATTTTTGAAGAAAAACTTTTTAGAAATTGGACTTGATTTGATTTATAAATTTATCCCAATAATTATTAGTATTATTAAAAATATTTTTATTTGTTTTCTAAATATTCCAAAGGATTAATGAAGAATCCATGATCCAAAGTTTTTTAGCATGTTCACCTTTTACTTTTTCCCAATTTTGTAACAACTATTTTATATCCATTTAACAAGTCAAAATATAATTCATTATTTTGAAGAACCAGTTCCAAATTCTCTAAGAAAAATGATAATGGAAGAGGAGATGGTTGTGTTTTTCCTCGCTAGAATGAAAAAAACATCTATAAGCCCCACTAAATCCAATAGATCAGAGCTTTCCCAAGTTAGGATTTTAATTTTAATCATTTTACAAAGGAAAATAATGGATTTTGGAAGGTTGACTAACCTCCAAGGCCTTCCCCAATTGATGCTATAATCACCACTATAAATAAGATATTTACATTGATATATGACTGAATAAAGTCATGTCAGGGGGCCAAACAATATAAGAACATCCTCTTGGAAAAAATGACTAGTATGTTTTGATTGAATAAAGTCAAAAAAGAGTTGTAATTTCTTAGTAGAGAAATGAAATTCCTATAACTTAGGCTCTCTCCAAGTGCATTTATGGACACCATCTGAGACTTATTTAATTTAGTATTTTTTTTTACTTTATGACCCCAATTCATCTTGAAAGAGTTACAAAAAGGTTAGAAATTTTGGCTACAACTCAAGGGACCAATATTTGATAATGATTCCCCTAAAAAATCTGTTGAGTTGTCATTATTAACATTCTAAAAGAGGTTTTGGTTTTTTGGTTTTTTTCTCCATTTTCTAATGAAGTTCCAAATGTAAGAGCCCTTCATCCATTCCTCATTCAAGAAGACTCTGGAAGGATATTGAGTATTTTTTAAATATTTTTATCGAATGATTCTAATCCAAAATATATATTTCTCTTCAAATACTCTCTAAACCATTTTGGAAACTAGAGCCTAGTTAAGAATGTAGAGATCTATGCATCACAGTACCCTCTTTTTTAAGATTAACATAATTCACCAACACATACATAACCACAATGATATATATAACTTTTATATCCATCATAAACTCACCTTCTATTAGGAAATGATACTAGATAGTAGCGGGGTCAAAGCATAATAGTGTGTCTCACTTTTTGTCAAAAATAGGTTACATAAACTTCCAATCTTTACTCTAAATATCTTGATTTTGGGTCATTGATATTAATCAAACATATCTGTTTCAATTTATATATACAAAAATTTAGTGCATATACATTTTTCAAAAATAAAAAAAATCATCAAGTATTTCTTAAGATTTTTTTTGAATTATTAAAAAAAATGTTCACCTAGTGGGACAATATTATTCTTTGACCCAGTCTTATCAAATTTGCTTTCACTTTTTTGATAATTGTATACACTTTGTTGATGAAATAGATAGGTCTAAAAATATCGATTACTTTTGTATTATATTTCTTAGGGATTGAATCTATAGACACTTAAAAGTGGCCATCAATAACCTCCAACCAAGCTTCAGACCAATTTCTAGTAAATGTCATAATTTGGCCTAAAAACACTAAAACATGCTAAATGATTTGAATCTATAATATAAAAGTGCCAATTTTGGCCAATGTATCCCTAAATAGGGCAATGCATTTTATGAGATAACTAAATTTGATCAGATCATTTCAAGTCAAAATGATATTTTCACACCTAGGTGCTCTAGATTGCTCTTTTCTACCAAATTTATTGCATGCGACACGTGCCCTTGTTATTTTGTGTTAGAAAAATCTTAAATGGCATAATGGATACAACACATCTAACATCACCTTTCAATTCCAAACCAATCAAATTTCAAGCTAATAATACGACATTTTAACCAATTTAATTAATTTAAGCACCAATTTCCAAGATTTTTACCAAAATTGATAAATCATGTTTAAGAATAATTAATTTAAATCAAGAGATTAAGTTAATTTTCCATGTAACTTGTTAAATATTTCATTAATGTAAATTGGTTTATAATATCTATATCATTAGGTGACATCATCTATGGGGTGGCAAATCCACAAGCCATAAATGCCACAAATATTTGATTAAGCCCTCCCATGCCTCTCTATCCCAAATATTTTTGAGGGAATTTATTGATTTTAGCCTCCAAAATTTAATGGATTTTTAGCCACACATATTTATATTGAGATGGATGGTTCAGGTTCATTCTGACCAAATGATAAAATCTATAGATAGGGGGCCTCACACTCATAATTTCAAGCTTTCTTGTTTTAGAGTTATAATGCTTAAATGAGTTTAACATTCATTTGAGATAGTGTTATTATGCCCAATTGTTGAGAGAAGCTTCACAATCCAAAGCCACAAGACAAATTATGCCAAGAAGAGGTAGAGGATAGCTAAATCTCCATTGCTAAATACATTTGAAGCACATGTTGAGTAAGTTAACAAGGAGAGCCTTTGGAGAATTCAAGGAAGGCAATAAAATGTGTTTCTTACATTCTAGTTGTGTTTTAACAATGGTTTTTCCTTAGTAAGCTCCCCCTAAGATATAGGCATAAGGTGTTAGCATTAGTGTGTTTTGTTCTGGATTTGATTTCATGCACTAATACTATACTAATCTCCCCTTATCAAATTCCTATATTCATAAATGGTATGCCCAGTGGGACCCAACACATCCCACATACTAACAAGACCAATGTGCAGGTTTTAAACTGAGATTTGGAGGCTTGAAACATTTTTAAATTAATTTTCTAACTTTTTTGGCTATATTTCATTTTCATGGGTTTACATAGGGACCGTTGATGGTTAGGTGCAATCGTTGATGATCAGGTGCAACCACTAATGGTCAGGTGCAACCACTAATGGTTAGGTAAAATTGTTGATGGTCAGGTGTAACCATTGATGGTTGGGTGGTAGAGGAAAACCCATATAAAAACTTTCATTTTTTTGAGCTTTTATTCAACGTGTTGTTAATGATTTAGATGTCTAAGTCTTTGGTTTGGTTTTATTTTGTGATATAAATCTTTTCTTTTAAATATTTTTGTGTTGATAAGCTAACAAGTTTTCTTTTTATCCAAGAATGTTGATGCCTTCGAGTTGACAGGTAACCATCGATGGTTTGGTTTTGACTGATGATGGTTGGTAAAACATTAACCACTGATGGTTAGTAGGAACTGTCAATGGTTACTGTGTTTTTCCAAAAACACAAACTTGAGAGCACACTTTTAATAGTTACTTGTTTCATTTGTAAAAGAGCTTCTAAAATAAACAACACTCTAATAATTTTCTTGTAGGACCTACTTGAAAAGTGTCAAATCATGCTTAGTTAAGTATTTTTAAACCTATTTTGGATGATTGAAAATAATTAGGAATATTTCATTTGTACTTTAAAAATTTAGAGTATTTACTTGAATCTTTTTGTGGTTGTTTTTCAATTTTTGTAAATTAAGGCCAAGGGGCCAAAAAACACCACCAAATATTTCATTTTAGTGCTCTAAAATTGAACTCACTTCAAAGTTAAGTTTTGTTTGTTTAAATGATTTGCTTACTTAGAATATGTTTGTATAAAAAATAAGTTGTGCATTTATGCTCTCCCCCATCCCCTATAGTGAACTTGTGGGGTCAAAAGCACCATTTTCATTGCAAACTTCTACCTTAGTCAAAAGGCATAAAAGAGATTTTGTCAAGACTCTTCCCAAGACCCATAAGACTTGGGTGATCTAGAAACAACCATAAAGCTCTTTTACTTAGTTTTTAATTTATGCATCTTGGATTGTGAGAGGAACTCCATTACCTCCCATAAGTTTTATAGGGAAGCTTTAACCTATGATTTCATCTCTCAACATTATCTTCAACCCCTCTCCATGGGGGGGTATATAAATTCTGATACCCTCACTAGGATGGTGGTTTGAGTGGTTAAACCATCTTCATTAGTAGATGCTAAGATTGAGATGTTTGAACATGTTAGACATTGCACTACACTGAGTAAATGATGAATGTAGTGGTTGCAAAAAGGGAAAGACATTTTTAAAATAAGCCATATGACATAGACCCAATGTGTTGCTTCCCTTGTTTATTGTTGATGCAGTGGATTGCACCCAAGGCAGGAGGCTGAGCTCCTGCCTTTCCACATGCAACAATGGAAACTCCCCTCCTGCCTGTGGGACTAGCGAAGCTGGAGGGGAGAGTCACTAGATAAGGGCTAGCTCCCTTTGATGTATCCTTTAGGCCCTCATTTCTCCTACTGCTAAAAAATAAAATGTAAAAGGGGGGATGAAAAGGGAGAGAGAGATGTTGAAAATAGAACCTAAGCCTAAAAAATGAAAAGGTGATACACCAAAAAAGTTGACCCACCCAGCTTGAATATACACTTTTCACCAAAAAGAAGCATCCATACACTTCATCTAAAGTGGGAAGATCTTATACAACAGTCATCTAGGGGTCTGTGGAAATACAGGGAGGAAGAAACTACCAAAGGCATCCTCAGACACACTTATGGCAGCCTATTCATAGGCACCTACATTCCCCTAGGAACACTTCTGGTAGACCTGCAGAAAGGAGACTTCACAATGCACTAGACATGTTGTAATTGATTTGTGAGAAGCATGAAAGAAAATAACTTAACACAAGAGAATAACATAGACATATACATTAAAGTGTAAGTCCAGATAGAGGTAAAAATGCTGAGTCTCGATTCAAGGTAAAATTTGGTAGCTCTGCCTTACAAGCCCGAGAGATTTTTGGGTAGAGTTTTGCCTTAAGGCTGAGAGAATCCCTCCTCAAATGAGAAATTTTACAACATATAGAAAGAGGAATAGAACTTGGCATTTTTTGGGAAATATTTTGGCACTCTTTTTTCAAGTGGCCCATGTGCATTCTAAACCTTGGGAAGAGGAAGCTATCTAATTGTTGGCTCCTGCTTTGACTTTGGCATCCCAACCTTAATGAAGAAATGCAAGTCATGCCTTTTCTCTGTGAACAAACTACTCCCTCTAGACATTTATGTGGCTTGTCTGCTTATAAATGCAAACTAGAGGAAACAAGATGCACCACTTACTATTTGCATTGTTTGGTTGTCCATCTAGCAAGTGATGTTCCAACTGTAGGAATAAATCCCTGAATTGACATGCCCTCTCACCACTTGGATGCCTTGTCTCTTTTTGTACCTTGTCTTCTTCCTACTTTGTCTCTTTTTGCTCCTTCAGCCCTCAGGGGTGATCTTCTGGCAGGTCGCTCTGTTCTTTGGGCTCTTTTCATGGTTGGCACTCAGGTAATTCAAAAGCAAATAGCTATTTCATCATCTTAAATTTGAAATTCATAGACTCATCATCGCTTGAAAACCCAACGGCTAGTTTTTTATACTTCATTTTGACATCTTCAGGCACGTCACCCTTGGACTTTCCTTCAACCTCCATGCTTCAACCTTTTTTCCTGTGGGTCTTTTCTGTGGGTTTTTTGCTTCAGGCTTTTTCTTGCAAACAAAAAGTCCACAAGAATTATCCCAATCTTTGTTATTCCTTAGCTCCTTTTTTAACTTGTATCTTTTCTCTGAATTCCTTCAAAATTTTTATTTGAAGGAATTCCTTTGGATAAAAAGTCTAAAATAATTCATTCGATACCTTGAGTCCTTTCACATTTTTGGAAATCCTTTGGCTACCTTCAAAGTGTTCCCTACCCTTCGCAAGGGCCTTTTGAGCTCAAAACTGTCCTCTATAAGGGCACTTGCCCTTCAGCTTTAGGATGCTCCCTTAAACTAGGCCATTGAACTGATTGGTTGAACCAAAAATGGTTCAATAGTTCAATGATTCAATGGTTCGACACTGTGTGCCACTCATTCATTGAACTGAGCTTTTGAACCATTCATTGAACCAATCTTTTGAATCGAGCATTGAACCTAGTGGTTGAACCAAGTGATGAACCATTTGATTGAACTTGCTGATGAACCTTGCATTGAATTTTTTTGATTAACTTAAACGTTGAACCATTCCATTGAACTTCACTAATTGAGCCAAGTGTTGAACCTAGTGGTTGAACTAAGCGATGAACTAATGCCGATTGAACCAAGGCATTGAACTTGAGCAATGAACTTGCTGATTGAACCAAGGCATTAAACTAGTTTAATGGTTCAATGGTTCAAAGATGCTAACCTTCCTTGTGAATTTATTTAGACAAGATCCCAAAGAAGCCTTGTAAAACCTAGCACTTTTTGAACTGATTCTTCATGCGCCAAAGACTAACTTGCAGAGTCCATATAAAAACTTCTTTGTATAATCCATAGAAACTTCACCTGCATAGTCCATAGAAATAGACCTCCATAGTCCATAGAAATAGACCTACAGAGTCCGTAGAAATAGACCTACAAAGTCCATAAAAATAGACCTGCAGAGTCTGTAGAAATAGACCTGTAGATCCGTAGAGATAGACCTGCAAAGTCCATAGAAATTCTTGGACTTGTGTAAAATCAAAAAGTGAATTGGCCTAGAATAGTAGGGGAAGAAGGGGACTGATTTTTGGCCTGTTGGGAAAAAAATGGTCAACAAATTGGTGACTCCCAGGGGAAGCATGCCTGCTATGCTTAGAGACTAGTTTCCTTCTAGTCTATTGGGCATGGAGTTAGATGTAGCTTTGAAGAAATTTAGCAACAGCCCCAATAGATCTAAGAATCAAACATGAAGCTTTTTACCCTAGATACAAAGGAAAGCACACACAAGACTAAAAACACTACTTGTGCATACTGCACTTAGGGAAAGCAAGAAAATAAACTAAAAACAAATACTATGTACAACTAACTAGGTGTATTTTCTTCCCCCTGGATCAAAGGGAAAACTTCTTGAGTCCCCTTCTTGGCAAGAAGACTTATGGTGCCAGACAAGTGGTTGAGTGAAATGGAGAGTTGGTGACCCACTCTTCTTGCCTACCACCTGGGTTAGCTTGTATTCAAGTGGATCAGATTCAAACATGATTCCAACATATACATACTCTATTTGTTCTTGGAAGCTTGCCTCCTGTTGGTTCTTCATGCTGGTGTATCTCATCAAGAAATCAATCACTACTAGCTCATCACCATAAGCCCCCTAATATGCATCATTGACTGGATTTTTCTCTTCTACCTCATGCTCAGGTTCTATGGTATGACCATCTTCCTTGATGATTTTGAAGAAAGTATCTTCAAATTCACCAACCTCTTGAAAGGATAAATCTGAAAGCCTACAACCCCTTTGCATACTTATTTGAGTCCCAATGCTACCTTTTCCACTCTTAGCCAGCTCATAGCCCCCTTGAAGAATAGTGTAACCTGCCCCAATGACTTCAAACAAATCATTCAAATCATGGTAAATAAAGTGTCCACGCACCTCTGTAATGTCTTGTAAAATGAGAAAAGGGGCAAAAATCACTTCTTCATCATCAGAGATAGAGGAAAAAGCTTGTGACTCATCTTCTTGTTCATTAAAGGGGGTACCTATGGTGATCTCCTCCTCATTCACACTCATGAAGTTTCCTTGATCAGTCATAAACTAAGCATACTCCTCTTCACTTGCTTCCTTCAAGACAGGCTCCTCCTTGAGAACAAGGGAAATGGAAGGCTGATAGATGAACTCATGTGGAAGAGGAGGTAGTCCTTGAACTAGAATTGAATGATTCTCCTCTTTCCATCTAGTTAGCACTTCATCTATTTCAGGCATGGATTGATAGTTTTCTTGGAGGTGTGTGGATGGAATGTGTTTAGACATGGAATCTACTATTTGGTCTAAAATGTCCACCACCTGCTGGCTGAGGAAACTCGCTCTGGACTCCAACTCTGTAATCCACCTATCTATATCCTCCTAAAAAAGCCTTTCTTGGAGGTCACAATCATCATCAAGAGTAGGATCAGCCTCATCTTCTTCAAGTTTTTGAGCAAAACTTTTCTCCTCCTCTTCCTTTCTACCCCAAGATTCCACTATTTGCTTATAACTCATGATCTTGGGATTGGAATCTTGCTCCTATGAATAGGAAGTAACTTTATCCTCTTCAAGGTCTTGAGCTAGTTCATGATGTTCCTTCTTCTATCTTGGAATTTGGAGATCATGTTGAAAGACTTGAGGAGGTTGGAGAAGATTTGGGAGGGTCTGCTCATGTACAAGAAGCATTGTTTGAAAAGAGGCATCCTAAAAAGCTAGGCATATAGGATTAAAGGCAAGACCAATTGACGCTTTAGATGAGTCAGAATGAGCAAGTGCCATCTGATAGAAATGATTTGGCACACAAGAGGGAGTTTTCTATAGAATAGGAGGGGGCACATAAGGCTCATCAAAATTTCTTGGTACAGTCTCCCCTACAAGGTCTAAAAAATCCATCTCCTTTTCTCCAAGTAGTCTCATCTTAGCCTCTAATTCCTCAATCTATTTAGCCAAATTATCCTCATTTTGTACCTCCTAGAGCTCATGGGAATCATCATAGAGATGGGGAGTGCATGAAGGTTGCCATGAAATGTAAGAAGATTCTTGAGGAAGGGTGGGAAGGACTTGAAAAGGACTAACCTCATTTTGTACCTCACACTCCTGAGCAATGTCTTCCTCTTCCTTGTTGTTCCACGACTCGACCACTTTATTCTAGCTCAAGATAATCAGATTGGGCATCTCCTTTTAGGGTGATGGGACCACAATGTGAGAGGGTAGTGAGGATTTGGATTCCACTTCCCTTGCTACCAAAATAGATTGTTGCACTTGAAGATTTGCCAATTTTATCTATCTAATAAGATTAGCCTTAAACACAAGATTTACTATTTCAGAACTCTCCTCAAGATGATTGGGGAAAGGACCTTGACAGGCTTGACTTAGATTATAAGCAAGGGTTGTGTATGGCTGATATGATACTTGGAGTAATGAGTATGCAGGTTGATAGACTTGGTAAGGCTGCCTCTCATAAATACTCAGCTTCTCTTCCAAAGATGAAATCATACCACTCACATCCAGCATCTCACTTGTAAGCCTTTACCAATTGGCTCTTTCAATAGGAGCCCATTCACTCTTAACCTGATCTAGTACATTTCTCATGTGATTGATGACATGATTAGGAATTTCTTGGCCACATCCCCTTCTGGCATCAAGATCTATTACATACTTTTCGTATCTTAGCAGTGCTCATTTGAAAGTGGAAATGGGTTGATTGGTAAAGAGACTGGGTTGAGTAGGAGAAGTGACACATTGAGAAGAGTGAGCATAAGACTGATATAGCTCATGATAGGGCTAGGGCCGGTCATATTGGACCTGATAAGGATCAACATAAGGCTAGTAAGGATCATATCCAGACTGGCCAAGGAAAATAGGGTCCATGGCTCTAAATGATGGAATTATACATACCAAAATACTTTTTCTTGATGGCACCAAAAACTACTTAACCAGTTGATTTAACTTTGAGTCGCCATTAGTGTTGATGCAAAAGCCTCCAAAGGCTGGTTGGTTGAAGAACACACCAAAAATTCTTCAACTCTTTAGACAAAACTTGTCCTAGTTGATCCCACTAGGCGTGCCAAAAACTATTGATGTAGTGGATTGCACCCAGGGTAGGAGGCTGAGCTCCTACCTTTCCACACGCAACAATGGAAACTCCCCTCTCACCTATGGGACTAGTGAAGCTAGAGGGGAGAGTCTCTAGATAAGGTCTAGCTCCCTCTGATGTATCCTTTAGGCCTTGGTTTCTCCTACTGCTAATAAATAAAATGTAAAAAGGGGGGATGAAAAGGGAGAGAGAGATGCTAAAAATAGAACCTAAGCCTAAAAAATGAAAAGGTGATACACCAAAAAAGTTGACCCACCCAGCCTAAATATACACTTTTCACCAAAAAAAAGCACCCATACACTTCATCTGAAGTGGGAAGCTCTTTTGCAACAGTCAGCTAGGGGTTTGTGGAAATACAGGGAGGAAGAAACTAACAGAGGCGTCCTCAGACACACTTATGGCAGCCTATTCACATGCATCTACATTCCCCTAGGAACACTTCTGGCAGACCTGCAGAAAGGAGACTTCATAATGCACTAGACATGCTGTAATAAATCTATGAGAAGCATGAAAGACAATGACTTAACACAAGAGAAGAACATAGACATATACTTTAAAGTGCAAGTCCATATAGAGTTAAAAAAGTTGAGTTTCGATTCAAGGTAAAATCTAGCAGCTTTGCCTTACAAGCCTGAGAGATTTTTGGGTAGAGTTTTGCCTTAAGGCTGAGAGAATCCCTCTTCAAATGATAAATTTTACAATATATAGAAAGAGGAAGAGAACTTGGCATTTTTTAGGAAAGATTTTGGCGCTCTTTTTTCAAGTGGCCCATGTGTGTTCTGAACCTTGGGAAGAGGAAGTTGTCTGATTGTCGGCTCCTACTTTGACTTTGGCATCCCAACCTTAATGAGGAAACGTAAGTCACACCTTTTCTCTATGAACAAACTTCTCCCTCTAGGCATTTGTGTGGCTTATCTACTTATAAATTCAAACTGGAGGAAACAAGCTATGCTACTTACTATTTACGCCTTTTGGTTGTCCATCTAGCAAGCGTTGTTCCAACTATAGGAACAAATCCCTAAATTAACATCCCCTCTCACCACTTGGATGCCTTGTCTCTTTTTATACCTTATCTTCTTCTTACTTTATCTCTTTCTGCTCCTTCAGCCCTCGGTGGTGATCTTCTAGCGGGTTGTTATGTTCCTAGGGCTCTTTTCATGGTTGATGCTCAGGCAATTCAAAAGCAAACGACTATTTCATCATCTTAAATTTGATGTTCACAGACCCATCATCACTTTAAAACCCAATGGCTATTTTTCCATTCTTAATTTTGACATCCTTTGGCTCGTCACCCTTGGACTTTCCTTTAGCCTCCATGCTTTGGTCTTTTTCCCTGCAGGTCTTTTCTATAGGTTTTTTGCTTCAAGCTTTTTCCTACAGACAAAAAGTTTACAAGAATTGTCTCGGTCTTTGTTATTCCTTGGTTCCTTTTTTAGCTCACAACTTTTCTCTAAATTCCTTCAGACTTTTTGTCTCAAGGAATTCCTTCGAACAAAAAGTTTGAAAGAATTCATTCGATGCCTTGAGTCCTTTCACATTTTTGGAAATCCTTTGGCTACCTTCGAAGTGCTCCCTGCCCTCTGCAAGGGCCTTTTGAGCTCAGAACTACCCTTGTAAGGGCACTTGCCCTTTGACTTTAGGATGCTCCCTTGAACCAAGCTATTGAACTAACCAGTTAAACCAAAAATGGTTTAATAGTTCAATGGTTCAATGGTTCAACACTACGCACCACTCATTCACTGAATCAAGCCTTTGAACCATTCGCTGAACCAATCTTTTGAACTGAGCATTGAACCTAGTGGTTGAACCAAGTGAAGAACCATTTGATTGAACCTACTGATGAACCTTGCATTAAACTTTGTTGATTAACTTAAACATTGAACCAATCCATTAAAATTTGTTGATTGAACCAAGCATTGAACCTAGTGGTTGAACCAAGAGATGAACCAAGGCCGATTGAACTAAGGCATTAAATTTGAGTGATGAACCTACCAATTGAACCAAGGTGTTGAACCAAGGCACTGAACCAGTTTAATGGTTTAATGGCTTAAAGATGCCAACCTTCCTTGTGAATTTCTTTAGACAAGAGCCCAAAGAAGCCTTATAAAACCCAGCACTTTCTAAACTGATTCTTCATGCGCTAAAGACTAACCTGCACAGTTCATAGAAAAACTTCTTTGCAGAATCAGTAGAAACTTCAACTATAGAGTCCGTAGAAATAGACCTGTAGAGTCCGTATAAATTCTTGGACTTGTGAAAAATCAAAAAATGAATTGGCCTAGAATAGCAGGGGAAGAAGGTGACCAATTTTTGGCCTGTTGGACAAAAAATGGTCAACATTTACTAATGTGAAAGTTGGTTGACATGAGATCCATCTAGACAGTCCAAAATGTTAGAGTTTTAGACAAACCCCACTTGCTATAGAATTATTATTGATGTGAGGTACACCCCAAGGTCCATTTTATCATATTCTCACTTGAGAGAAGGGGGGTATAAAAACTTTACTATGTAATGAATTTTTATTTTTAGATGAATAATTAATTTCCTTTCAAGTGCATGTATAAATATGGACTTCAACTATATCATGTAACCTTGTCAATTTAGGGCTTAAGATGATTACTTTGTTGATTTTGTATTTATATTATATTACTTGGTCTTGTTTGGAGTAAAAAAATTGATTGTTAATAAAAACCTTAAACCAAACACATTATCCACACATTTCTTAAACAAGGAGGTGTTATGCTACCCAAGAGAAAATCATCTTTTTCCTTATTCAAATTTGTCATCTAAAAACATTGTGTCATATCATCCATTTTGGTGTAGTTGTGCTACCCATTTGAGTCTAGACCATTGGCCAATTTTGTTTAAGGCTTTCATTGATAATTTAAATTTAAAATTTCACCTTTATAAGTTCATAAGGTTCATGTGTTAAGTGGGTTTGCCATTTTCACTAAAACTTGAGAGAACTTGGGTTTAATTTCCTATTTTATTAAAGGCCATTTTAGACTCAATATCATTATTATTATTGTTAGGACTCAACTCATCTTGTGTATCACTCATGCTTTGAGTCTAAGACCATATTTCATACTACCTTTCCTATTACCATTATTTTTGTGTCATGGTAAAAGAGAGTCTTGAGTCTATTTGATACAATACTTTTGCCTTAGACATTTGTCAAATTTTGTGTGTGTGTGTGTCATTTGAGTTGAGAAGAGTAGTGTTACACTTTCAAAATCATGTTTAACCATTTTTCCTTACACTCTTGAAGCAAATATTTGTCACATATTTTGATCATTTTAGCATCGTTATGCCATTCACTTTTGTCTAGCTTATTGGTCAAAAGAGTCTAGTTTTGTGCCATTATTTGGGAGAAAATATACCATCTCTAAGTGTCTTTTATTCCATACCTCATACCCATTGATCAATTTTATGTCCAAGAGTTAAATGCCTAATTTTTGTTATAAGTGTTTTAAATCTATTAGATTAAATATCTCATCATTATTTCAAGTATAGCTTTTGATGTCATTTGGCCAAAAGTCTTAGTACATCCTATTTAATCCTATATTTTGACATCGTATTTAGTTCAAAGACCTACCAACTTTTATTTTTTCCCTAGATTAGACTCATTTAAAACACTTTGATCCTAGAATTTAGCATTTCAATTTTTAGTCCATCTATTTGGCCTTTTTGTGTGAGACATGTAATGTTAGATGTTTGATGTTAACTTATTTTATCACAAGTCATTGCATAAACCTTTTTGGATATCATATCCATAATTTTGACTAAGTTAGACCAAGCATAAACCTTTTACCCTTTTGACATTGATTTTTCAAAGTTTTTATAACTCTATTCTATTTGGTAGCAAAACATTTACTATAGATCCTAACATTTATTCCTACACTCATAGTGGCATCATGTACAATCTAGGGCTTAGTAATGTAGTCACACAAGAATAAATGGTTCAAAACCACTATGCAAATAATGTTGTTTATGAGATGGGTCCTTATCCATATTATAACACTCAAATGAGGGCATAAAATCAAGACCCATTGGCTCATTATTTGGTTAACACACCTCCATACTTAGAGTAGGATCAAGAACAAATAGAGCAATACCTAGATATGATACCTTCATTTGAAGAACCATTTCCTCAACAGCCATACTATGTTACTATGCTATCAACATATGATACTTATCTATTTGAGCATCATTTATTGGAAAATAAGGGTGAGATTTTGGTCAGATCTATAGAAGTAGGGGCTAAGTTTCTATCATACTTCCTCCATGAGAATTTTCCAAGTCTAGTAAGAATGCCTCAAAACATAATTTATAGTCAACAAGATTCTTCTAGAAACCCTTTAGCTCTATCCCCATTGACATATCAGGATCCTAGTATGCTTGTCAAAGGAAAAGACCTCATGGAGGATCACTTTGTATAAATCTAGACAACATACCAAACTTATTTGAATTTAGTGTATAATTCTAATTATATGACCATGTCAAATAGGCCTCTCATTGATTTACCTTCTTCAATAGAAGTTTTAATATAATTGACTAGTCAAGATAATTAGGATTCAAACTTATTTTTACAAAGCACTTTAGTCAACAACTCATTTCATATGTCAACCATTGAAGAAGTGTCTTCTACATCTATGTAGAATACCAAGTAAAACACAGTGGACAATACACAAGCAACATCCAATCTAAACCAAAGTGGTGTGAGTACATAAAAAACTAATCCCCAAACAAGTGTACCTTTAGCTAACACCTTGGGTGGTTTTAAAAATCAAGAATTAGGAGTTTTTATGTCCCAATTCCAACCAACTACTACCACTAATCCTCAACTAGTTGCTTCTTCAATCACTCAACCAATAGGATTAGGTAGTCAGCCAATTACCAATACCATGCTATAACAAAATGTGATGAATCCTACTCCTCCCAAATAGGTGATGAGTAATATTCCATAATAGTAGGTGTCATCGAATGTATCAATGTAGTAGAAGCAAAACATATTTTTACCTCAATAGGGGAAAACCAATGTTCCACCTTGCTAGGTAGTATTGAATATACCTCTTTTATCACATACTAATATGTTAATTCAAAACTAAATTATATCTAACCAATAATGTAAAAATATTTATTAGATGTCAAATATTCAACAATCATCAACTTCCCAATAAGGATTCACATAACCTAGAGGTTTCAATATGCCATAAGTAATACCTAGGCAATAATTGTCTATTGTCCATAGAATACCACAAGCTCAAAGATAGGTCTTGGTTTACAAATACCCCCAAATTAGCAAAGTATGACTAATTGACAATAGGTCCCTATTCAAAATTAATAGGCATAGTATTCACTCCTAGCCATATCTTTCCCTCTCAGCCATAATTTACCTAAAATTAAGCTCAACTACAAAACCCCAATTAGAATATCATACAACCACAAATGCAATTTTATTAATCATACTCTAATTTTTGTGTATGTATTCATGGTTCATTCCCTAACCAAACCAACATTCGACAACAAACTATACATCCACTATTCCCTAGTCAAGGTAATCCACTTGTGACCACCCAGCATCCACCTCAAACTAATGTTCCCTCTAGTCTCTTAGCTCAAGAACTGCAACAAATGAAGGATGTCATTACCACCATCCAAGCTGGGAAACAAACTAAAAATTTTTAATTGGATGGCATGTGTTCTTACCATTTCAACATGGAATACTTGTAGATATCATTTCTTCTAGGGTATGAACTATCAAGATTCAACAAATACAAGGGGAAAGGTGACCCCAAGGCTCATTTGACATAATTCTTCATTACATGTCAGTTAGTGGCATATAGTGACATATACATATTATTTTTGTTCCCAAGGAGTCTAGTAGGATAAGCTTTAGAGTAGTTTTTGAAGTCACCCAATAATTCAGTATCATATTTTGATGATCTTTTAGACAATTTTATGCAATGATTCTCATATAATCTTGAGCATGATATTTCATTGTTTGACTTGATGCAAGATAAACAAAAGGTTGGTAAGAGTTTTACAAGTTATCTACAGTGATGGAGAGCCCTTGCAAGCTGATTCACCCATAGTTTACCAAAAAAATAATTAGTCATTGTTAAAATTTCCCTACTCAAATCTTGTCTAACATGAGACTAATCCTAGGTTGTGGGTATCCTAATAATAGATCAAACCTCTAGAGAAGGTTAATTTCCTTATGTCTCTATCACCTATACTAAACCTAAACTAGAACTTGCTTGGAAAAGGGAAAGAGATTTTGACAACTTATAAAGCATGTAAAAAGGGTGATGCACCAATGATTTTATCACTCAAACTCACAAAATACACATTATGAGACACTTTCAAGAGTAAATAATATCAATATCACATAAATATTTTAGAATAAGGCATCGATTAGTTTATAAAATTAGCATGAGAGGGTGAAAATCCACTTTCAAGCTAGATAATAAACTATAAATTACACTTATAATGACCTGTAAGAACTACTAAGCAGTTCTTGAAGGTGATAAAAACTAATACATAAGAAAGGAACATACATCCACTTAATCATAGTACATGAATTCATGGAACACATTTCAATCTAGCTTAGAAAAAGGATGGAATTCAGTCTTTATTACATCAAAAAGGTGTCTAGTACAAATTTTGGTAGAGTCTATTCATACCAAAAAAAGTAATAGAGGGATGGATGGATCCATTTTAAGGCTTATAATCCTTTATTTATAGAAAAAATAAAAAGAGGGAGAGAGTTGTGCATTGAAAGAGGCCCAACCACTTTTGATGGATTAACATTCTCGAGGATGTTGACTCAAGATCTTATCAAGAAGGCACAACTTTAAAGGCCTTATAAAAGAATTGAATGCTCAATTGATCTTTATCTAACCATCAGGGTTCTTCTTGGAAATTCAAAGGCTATCATTTGTTTTTAAAACTTGACACTTACACAAACATCTCACTGACTTCTTGACTTAGTGCATGTCATTAGATCTTTGATACTAAACATAGACCATTGATCTGGAACCCATTTGAATTCAAATGGCTATTTGCCACATCTTGAACTTTGACATCTGTATGAATGTATTTGACATCTATGCAACTATTACTACATATTTGAAAACCAATGGTCATATTATGTGCTTGAATTTGACACTTTTGTAACTATCTATATCACAAATTATATGGGCTATTTCCTTTGGTCCTTTTGCTTGACATTTTGTTTGGGGCACTTTCCTTGAAAAAAACCCTTCAAAAACCTTGAACTAAACCATTTTCCCAAGAAATGAAACCTTAAATAAAATTATATAGGATATTTTTCTACAAAAATATCCTTTGGGAACCTTAAATTGGACCATTTGTTTGAAGAAAAAACCCTTCAAAATTTTTGTATAGGACCATTTCCTTGAAAACTATCCTCTCAAAACTTTTGAACTAGACCATTTTCTTGAGAAAAGACCATTTGATAAAATGTTATGGCCACTTTACATGAAAAATATATCCTTCAAAAAAAGTGTTTGGGATACTTTTCTTAACAAAATACCCTTCAAGATTTTTGTATTGGACCACTTTATTTAAGAAAATTATTCGGATAATTTTCTCAAAAGAAATGACCCTTAGGTTTTTACTGCAGATAAAATGTTTGAAAGAATTTACACTTAACCTTTTTTGATGTGGATAATTTCTCCAAAAGAAATAGGTCTTCAAGGATATTAATATGGAATAATTTATCTAAAAGAAATAGGTATTTTTTTTTAGACTCTTTTACTTCAAACATTTTGTTCGAAAGAATTCATGCCTTCAAAAACTATCTCGGATAAATTATTGAAAGAATTCAACACTTAGCCAAAAAGGGTCCTGAAACAATTAGCTTAGCAAAATAAAGACCGAAAGAAGTTTCTTGAAAGAATTAATACTTAGTCAAATAAAAGGTCCAAAAGAATTTATCTTGGCAATGAAAGTCGAAAGAATGCTACTAAGTAAAGACTTGAGAAAAAACAAAGGTTTTGTACTTAGCTTTTTTGAAAGCCTGTAGGCATTTTTGAACATGTACTTGAACTATTAGTGAATCTTTAAAGGCTTGAATGACTTTTGGATGCTTGTGTAACTTATCCTTGACTTTTGATTTACTTGGTTTCACCATGAAGCTTGCTTATATTGAATCATTGGACTAGTATTCAATTAGGATCTTGTTCCTCCCACTAAACTCTTAGACTACATACATTTTTGGTATGTAGACAAAATTTAGTCAACATCTTTGATGACTTGGCTAGGTAGCATGCATGTTATGCTTGAGAACTCAGAACATTTATATGACTCTTAACTGATAACAGATAATATATGGACCATCTACATGGCTGAAAGTCAACCTTTATCTTACAAAGACAAAATAATTCCAACAAATAGGGAAATAAACAAAATTGAGAGGGAAACTAACCTAATAAAACAAAGGTAACTAAACTACTAAATAATTATTCAAACATAAGCACTTATTTGGGACAAAACAAAAAGGAATCTATTGTCTTATAAAAATACTTAGATAAAAATCAAAACAACTAACTATGTACAAGGGAATTAGCTTCCTTAATAGTAGTGCTTAAGGTGTATCCCATTGATTAGGATAGGAAGATCTTCATCATTCATCTTTGTGAAATGGAAATCATTGTGGGACTTGTAACTAGAGATTGTATATAGACCACTATAGAGATAATCAAATTTTGTGTACTTTCTTGGCTTAGCTCTATTCTCATCCCACTTGAGGACTAAATCTCCTTCTTGAAAAGCTCTTGAAGAAGTTCCTTTATCAAAATATCTCTTTGTCATTACTTGATGGTTTTTATAGCCAATATGGACTGATGCCTTATCTCTTCTATCTACATGAGCTCAACATATCTTATTTCCATTGGCTCATTTTCCAAAAACTTAAGATAATGCATCAATTCCAAAATAGGGAATTTAAGAGAAATAAATATTCTTGATTCTTTATCATATACTAGCTTATATGGAGAATTGGGAATTAACCTCTTATAGGTGATCATGTTAGCCCATAAAGTTGACTTCAATTTGAGATGTCATGATCTCTAGTTGTCTTCAACAGTCCTAATGATCTTCAATAAATTCTTGTTAGTGGATTCAGCAAGACCATTACCTTGTGGATAATAGTTTTATGAGGTACTAAGGAAAACACTATGCTAAACTACCCACTGGCTGATCTTAGATCCTACAAAAGCCATAGAATTATCAAAAATTATAGTTGAAGGGACCCCAAATCTGGTAAGCAAACCTTCATATAAGTCCAAAACATTTGCTTCTTTTAATGCCACTACCTTTGTCCATTAGGTAAAATAATATGTGGCAGTTAGGATCCAATTATGTCCTAAGATTGAAGGGGGGTTAAGGATACCAATAAAGTCTACTCCCCATTAGACAAAGGGTTAATTTACTGAAATTGACTAGAGAGGTAAGGCTACAAGCTTCACCTTTCTAACAAACATGGTACATTGTCTACATTTCCTAGTCTATGCATGGTAATCACCAAATAAACATGGCCACTAATACTCACCCCTCATGATCTTTTCAGTTGTGATCCTCACTAAATAATGTCCTCCACCATGTCCATCATAGAACTACTCAAATAACCTATGTGTTTGACTTGGTTCTATGAATCTTAGAAGTATGCCATTGATATACTTTTTGAATAATACATTATCAACAAAAAGGAAAGGAATTGACTTCAATCTAAAATATCTCCTTTTTGAAGGAGTCAGATGAGAAGGATAAATACTCCTATAGATATCTTACTATATCTTGGAGCCAACTAGAAGATGAGGTCTTATCACTTGAAACTTCTTAATCATTTGATATCATAACTGTAGACACCTAAATCTGGCCACCAATAACCTCCAATCAGGGTTTTGACCAATTTCTACCAAAATGCACAATTTAGCCTAAAAACACTAAAACATGCTAAAAGATGTGAAACTAACATATCCAAGTGCCAATTTTGGCTAGAGTATCATTAAATGGGGTAGTGTAATTTATGGGCTAGCTAACTTTGATCAGTTCATTTTGAGTCAAAATGCCAATTTTACACCCATGTTTTATGGATTGCTCTTTCTTATCAAATCCCTTACAAAAGATACATGCCTTCATTATTTTTTATTGATAACATCCTAAATGGGATAATGGATCCAATGCATCTTACATCACCTTCCAATTCCAACCCAATTGAATTTTAGACCAATAATAAGGTATTCAGATCAATTTGAGTAATTAGTACACAAAATGTTTAATCATGCTTAAGAGCTAATTAAAAAAATTAGAGCCTAATTAAGAATTCCATGAAAACTTGTTTAAAACATATTTTTGGAAATTAATATTAAATATCTGCATCATTAGGTGACCTCATTTCTTAGGAAGACATCCCTGGGCCATAAATGCCACAAATATCAGGATTCATGACTCCCATGCCTCATCAAAACCCTCCATGCCTCTTAATTGCTCTTCTATCCCAAATATTGATGAGCCTATTTATCAATTTTAATTCCAAAAAATTGAATTAATCCTCAACCACACATCTTCATCTCAGGATGCATGGTTTAAGTTGATTCTCATCAATCTTAAAAATCTATGAATAGGAGGACTTACCACATCATTTCTCAACTTATTTTGGTTCAAATTTATAATGGAAAAATGATCCCAAAATCCATTACAATTAGTGCTACCATGCCAAATTTATTCCAAGTCGAGTTAATCTAATTCCATAAGGTGCCAAGGAGAAGAGGAGATAACCAAGCCTCTTTTGATGAAGACTTCATGAGCACAAGCTGATAAAGCCACTACAACAAGCATTTTAGAGCATCCAAAGAAGGTAAAAGAAGGCTTCTTTTTCATTTTAGTTATGTGTTTCATTCATGTTTGTTAACTAATCTCTCCCTAGTGTCTAGGCCTAGAGATTTATGATAGTTACTGTGTTTCTTTCATTTTGTTTTCATTTTGAAACTAACACGATACTAACCATCCTCTCTTGAGTCAAATTCCTAGTTCACAATAACTATCCCATTAGTCTCCTACAAGTCTTGGGCTAGATGTTCACAAAGTCCTTTGCCTCTAACTAGCTTTGTGACCTTGATCTCAATACCATATTCCATGACCTTGGTTATCCAACTAACTCTCTTGTCATGTATATCTTTGTTCAGAAGAAAATATTTGACACTTGGATGTGCAACCATCAAATTTATCTTATTATTGGATAGCAAATACCTAAACTTTTTAAGATACCTTATGACTGAAAGTACATACTTCTCAACAAAATAATACCATATCTCATATTCTTCTAAGCCTTAACTGAATAAGGATATTGGATGCTGGATGCTCTAAAACTCTTTATTATATTACATGAGAGTACCTAAAAATATGTCAATGTTAGCATAGTTATACAAGAATAAATCCTTTGTAAAGTTGGGGTTCAAGAGCATAAGAGCACTGGTTATAGCTTTCTTGATATCTTTAAAGCTTCTTATTCCTTCTTTATACCAACTAAAAATCTGGCCCTTCTTTAGCATAGCTATGAGTGGCTTGGTTAAAGTATAAAAATTTAATATATATCTCCTTATGAAATTGATTTTGCCTAAAAAGCTTTGCAAGGCTTTCTTATGCTTAGGTAATGAAAGTGCAAGAATTGATTCTATCTTATTAGGATATATGTTTGTACCATTATTTGAAATTACATGTCCAAGAATTTTACCTTCATAAACATATAAAACACACTTTTCTAGATTCAAAGACACTCCAAATTCCCTACACCTTTCAAACACTTATCTGAGATGAATCATATGCTCATTGGTACTATTAGAGAATATTGTTATGTCATCCAAATAAAAAAGAATAAACTTGTTGAGGAGACCCTAAAATTCCATGTCTATATCCTTATAAAAAGTGGATCCAACATTGGATAAACCAAAAGGCATCTTCCTATATGCAAATGTCCCTCACTTTGTGTTGAAGGCTATTTTGAACTAGTCTTCTTCTTTGACCAAAATTTGGTTGTATCCAGTGTGACCATCTAATAAAGAAAACCTTTCTGAACCTACCACTAACTATAAAATCTTCTCCATTAATGGCAATGGATAGTAGTCTTTAAGAGAGGTCTTGTTCAAGTCATGGAAATCAACACATAACTTTATTTATCCATTCTTTTTCTGTACTAGAACAAGGTTTTCCACCCAAGTTGAGTGCTTAATTAGAAATATTATAGCTGACTCAATGAACTTATGCAGCTCAGCTCTCGTCATAGGTTCAATTTTTTGGTTAATATGTCTTTGCTTTTGTTTGACTAGCCTAGTCTCATTTTCTAACTCAATGGTATATTGAGCTAGACTTGGATCAAATCCTTTAAGGTCATTTTACCGCCATGTAAAGACATACATAAAACTTGAACATGATTGTGTCCTTTTATCCTATAATAGAAATGGAATCCCACATGCTAATGATAACATTTAATTTCTTCATTTGTTATATTGTTCTAAAATATGCTCCACTAACCTTTGGTTGTAACTTTAGAGCCACTAGTTGTTCTTTAGTTAGGAGCTTTTGGAGAACTTTCACTATCTCTGTATTCTAAATCTTCTATGATATAGGAATAGTAACTTGATCTTTGACACTCTTTGAAACAAAATTACAAACACTAGAAGTGTTTTTCACATCTTGAGCTTCCTTAATTGCTCCTATTTTATCTCTATTCAAAGCTATCACTTGACCATTTGTGTTTCTAGTTTCACCAACTTGGTTGAATGCAATATGGTCATCTAAATGCTAATTAACATTGATAGCATCAGGTTATCCTATAAATTATTGAGATTATCCTTATACTACCATATTCATGTCTTGATACTGACCAGCTTGAAGAGAGAACTCTTCTTGTATTATTTGTGGCATAGTAATAGATTTTGATACTAAGGCTTGATTTTGAGTGTCATTTGGATTGGAAGGATGACAACCTAGATCTTACATCAAGTCATTTTGAGGAATAATAGCTTTTAAATTGGAAGGTACATTGGGATCAAGGGCTACATATGGTTTAATTTGAGTTATGGCTCTTTGATTTTGATAAGGTTGCCTATTGTCCTTGAAACCTTGATAAGGGGTACTTTGGTTATTGAAAGAGTGATAAGTACTTTAGTTTTGTTGTTGGTAAGGTTTACCTTGGTACTATTGTCTCTTGAGTTGAACAATCTCCTTTTCAAAATCTTGTAACATGCTTTTTAGATCACCAATCTCACTAGATTGATTAGGAGGAGATACAAATTAGACTTCTAGATATGGAATATGGGCTATATATGGAACCTATGGAATTTTAGGAGGAGGAACAAGTTTCAATTATATAAAAAAGGGCATTAGAGGCCTTAGAGCAAGTTTACCAATTTGTATTAAGTTATTTTCTACCCTTATAATAATTTCATAGGAATTTGGAAATGTATTACCACTTATAAACTATATCATGACACTTATATCATGATTAAGGGCCTTAAGATAGTACAAAATTGCATACTCTAGGGATGGTCTAACTAACACAGGGATCCTATTCCATGTCTTTTAGAATCTAAGGTTAAAATCAGACATGAATTCATTGGGGTACCTTTGTATGGTAGTCATTTATTCAATCAAAGATAGATTATAAGACTTGTCTTCAAATTGCCTAACTAAGGGTGGACCTAACTCATCCCAAGTAGTAATGGAGGTCAAAGGAATATTCTTATACCATTGCAATGCTTTTCCTTTGAAGTAAGAAATAAGTATTCTGATGGCCACATTATCTTGAGTAACATTATGAATAGAACATAGATTGGTAACATCTTAGATATGTTTAATAGCAGTAGTTTTATCCCATTTTCCTAAGAATAAAGGGATAATTTTAAGGTAGACATAATAATTTCATCATATTGGTCTCAAATCAGGGGACTACCCCTATTAAATGGGATAAACACTTGATTCCTAATAACCATTTGGGAAAAAGGGATTTGGATTATGGGGATAATAGATTAGACTAAAAAATAGGTTGACCCAAGGATGAATACTATTTTGGAGGATAATTTATTTTACTATTGAATCTTCATCTTTTATAAGAAGTAGAAGCCAATTCAACATGTTCAAAATGAGTACCTTTACTTGATGATATTGTTGTAACCTTTGGCATGAAATAACTATTTAAAGGATGTTATGAACTCTGTAAATTGAAGGATATTCAAATCCTAATGATGGTATATCTCTCCTACTATTTAAATTTCTTATTTTCAATCCTCTAACTTAAATTATACCAAAGAAAATGGGTCCCATTGGGCGTGCCAAAATTTTTGGTGTTCTAAATTTGCACCCTACCTAAGGAGGGGATTATTTAAATTTCCCTACTCAAATATATTCCAACATGGGATTGATCCTAGGCTATAGGTATGATAATAATGTATCATACCTCTAAATAATTCCAACTTCCTTATGGATCTATTACCTACATTAAACCTAAACTAGTACTTGCTTGGAAAAGGGAAAGAGATTTTGACAATAACTTATAAAGCATATAAAAAGGGTGATGCACCAATGATTTTATCACTAAAACTCACACAATACACACTATGAGACACTTTAAATACCAAACAATATCAATCTCACATAAATATTTCATAATAAGGCATTGATCAGTTTATTAAATTAGAAACAAAGGGCAAAAATCCACTTTCAAGCTAGATAATAAACTATAATTTACACTTATAATGACCTATAAGAACTATTAAACACTTCCTGAAGGTGAGAAAAACTTAGACATAAAAAAGGAACATGCGTTCACTTAACCATAGTACATGAATTCATGGAACACACTTCAATTCAGATTTAAAAAGGGATGGAATTCAGTCTTTATTGCATCAAAAAGGTGTCCAGTATAAATTTTAGCAGAGTTTGGTCATACCAAAAAGAGGGATAGAGAGAGGGAGGGAGGGATCTATTTTAAGTCTTACAAGCCTATATTTATATAAAATAGAAAGATAGGGAGAGAGATATGTGAATTGAAATAAGCCTAACCACTTTTGATGGATTAACATTCTTGAGGATATTGACTTAAGATCTTATCAAGAAGGTACAACTTCAAAGGCCTTGTAAAATAATTGAATGCTCACTTGATATTTATCCAACTATCAGGTATCTTCTTGAAACTCTATAATATCGTCTATCTAATCTAATAAATATGAATATGTCTTGTAATTGGTATAATTATGCCACATCTGCTTTAGGTGGCCAACTATATCTGCTCATTGAAAAATGACCCTGATGATAGACAAGACATGTCTCCCTATGATCACATTTACATATGCATTTGTTCCAAATCAAACCTAGGTCCATTTTATAGATAGAAAACCAATCTTAGATCATTGGTTTTCCCACAATCACAATATTCATAGAAAACTTGAAAACTATTTGACCTTGCTTCACTATCACTAGTCTCTGTATTAGATCCACATGATCTATTTTACCTATATGAAGCTCTATTGACAATGCTTGGTCACACTAGTTTCATGTGTATCATATCCAAGATCTAGTTTTTTTTGCATTTACATGCCTAAGTTGAAAACTACTCTATTGACTTCCATCAAAAATGTTTGGGTTTGCCTTTGTTTGATTGGCCATCAAAAACTAACTCAACCTAGTTCATTGTGCCTAGCTATCTTTATTCTTATTGGTCCCATAGATTTTATTGACTTATTGACTCAACTAATACCATTATATTTTTTATGTATGAATGCACATGAGTCTTTTATTTCCTACAAAAAGATCCCTTTGACATGTTGACTTGATCGCACACCATTGAATCAAGATGTATGAGCTCATGTGCACCATAGATCTCCCTAGTCCCAATTTCTTGTTAGTTCTTACATTCTATTAGATCATAATGTACAAGATTACACTGATCATTGATTTGAAAGATTGAAATATAATGGCTACTTCATGAGTCTTCACTTTGATGTTTTTACGCCTATATTTGATGTCTTTGTGAATTTATATGACATTCATGTAACCATCACTGAGACATTTAAACTTCAATGTCTATCTTCTATGTTTAAAAATTGACACCTATGAAAATGTATCACTAACTTATTGAATTAGTGCATGCCATTAGATCTTTACTCAGATTGAATGCAGACCGTTATTCTTGAACCCATTTGAATGCAAAAAGCTATTTGTCACTGCTTAAAATTTGACATCTACATGAACGTATTTGACATCTGCATGACCATTTTTGAATATTTGAAAACCAATGGTCATATTCTATTATTAGATTTAACACTTGCACAACTATCTAGATCACAAATTATATGGGTTACTTCCTTTGGACCTTTTGTTAGACATTTTGTTTGGGGCACTTTCCTAGAAAAAAGACCCTTTGAAAACCTTAAACTAGACCATTTTCCTAAGAAATGACCCTTCGATAAAATTATATAGGATATTTTACTATAGAAATATCCTTTGAAAATCTTGAATTGGACCATTTTGCTGAAGAAAATACCCTTTAGAATTTATAAATATAACCATTTCCTTGAAAACTATCCTTTCAGAACTTTTAAACTGGACCATTTTTATGATAAAAAACCCTTTGAGAAAATGTTTTGGACACTTTACATCAAAAATATATCCTTCAAAAAAAGTGTTTGGGATAATTTTCTGGAAAAAATATCCTTTGGGATTTCTGTATTGGACCAATTTCTTTGAGAAAATTATTTAGATAATTTTCCTAAAATAAATGACCCCTAGGCTTTTACTATAGACAAAATGTTCAAAAGAATTCACACTTAGCCTTTTTTGATGTTCATAATTTCTCCAAAATAAATAGGTCTTGTGGAAAATTTTTACGAAATAATTTATCTAAAATAAATAGGTATTTTCCTTTGGACTCTTTTGCTTCAGACACTTTATCTGAAAGAATTCATGCCTTTGGAAACTTTGTCTCAGACAAATTATTCGAAATAATTCAATACTTAGCCAAAAAGGGTCCTAAAAGAATGAGCTTAGCAAAATAAATACCAAAATAATTTTCCCAAAAGAATTAACACTTAGTCAAATAAAAGGTCTAAAAGAATTTATCTTAGTAATGAAAGTCAAAATAATGCTTCCAAGTAAAGACTTGAGCCAAAACAAAGGTTTTGTACTTAACATTTTTGAAATCCTTTAGGCACTTCTAAACGTGTACTTAAACTATTGCTAAATCTTTAAAGGCTTGAATGTCTTTCAAATGCTTATGTAACTTGTCCTTGAATTCTGATCTACTTGTCTCACCATGTAGTCTGCTCATTTTGAATCATTGGACTAGTCTTCAATCAAGCTCCTACTCTTCCCACTGAATTCTTAGACTATGCACTTTTTTGGTATGTAGACCAAATTTGGTCAACACTTACTATTGGCCATTTTTGGCCTACATATAGATCTTTCAAGGATTGAGCAATGTTCCTGATTGAGAGAAGGACCCAATGATAAAAGAGGGAGATCATATTACTTACATTGCTTTTAAGACACTCTAAACAAGCTTAAAGTGTTATTCTATTGATATTAGAGAAATAGTTATATAAAGCAAATGGAGGATCTAGATAAGTTTTCATAGGTAATCTTGCATTTCAATCCATGGACAAGTTTGATCATGCCTTAAGAAATCATTTGAGCTTCCAAAAATTAAGAAAAAACTTAAAAATATAAGACTAGGAGCTAGATCGTTAATAAGATGTCACTCATAAATGGATTGGTAAACTTATTTTCATATTTTATAAGTATACTCAGAAATCCTAGCAAGCCCTCAAGTCACGTAGACATGTTTCTCTTAGTACCTAGATCATCCCCTACAAGTTTCATGCCTCCATGAATTTTTTGCTTCAAGATCCAAACCTTCAAATTTGACCCAACAAATGAAGACATTCGCTTGAACATCAAAATAAATCTCAGGCAAAAAAATGTGAGCTTAGATTTTACTATCTTTATAATGCTAAATACATCTATACGAACAAAAAATGACATTCATGTGAATGCCAATTTTAATACATGGTAAAGATTCATTATATTTCAATGTAGTGGGTCCCAGATAGATCTAAGGACTCATATTTAATCACTCATCAAGATCAGATAGTGCATAGATGGTCAAGAAGTTAGTGAATCCAAGGAGCTAATGAGTCAAAGACCAGTGTCAAAAACATTTGGGTCTTGGTAAAATATTGATAGCTCATGGGCATTCATACATAGGTAGATCAATAAAGTGAATAGGGTCAAAGATTCAACATTCCATGTCATAAATCGATATCCAATAAAAAAAGGAGAACTCAGGCCATTTTTTTATGAAAGTTAAAGAAGCATTTAGACCCAGGTAAAGCAAATACATAGGAACCAAGCTTGAAGGCAATACAAGATTAAACTAGGGTCATATTTTAGAGATCAAACATCACCATTTAAACTACATGGAGACAAGATAGGTCTTTTATACCTATTTTAATCAAAGGTAAAAAAATTATTTTTAAAATAAGACTAGGCATTAAACTACAAGAAAACCAATAATTTGATTGGTTTTCAGTCAATAAAGATATTTGTACTCAGATATTACAATACAAATAGGTACATCTAGCCATTCAAAATAAACCAAGAATCTCTATTAATTTTGATTTATAAAGGATTTCTTCTTGTGACAGATCAAGTAGAGATGGCATGGAATCTTGAGATCAAGACCTAGTGGTTGAATAAGGATCATAGAGAATTAAATTCTTTTGCAAGGTCCTTTGAAGTTGTGCCTTCTTGATATGATCCTAAGTCAGCATCCTTGAAAGTGATAATCCATTAAAAGTGGTTGGGTCTTTTTTAATGCACAGTTCCCTCTCTCTCCTTTTTTCTATAAATATAGGCTTCTAAGCCTTGAAAATAGCTTGAAAATCCCTCACTTGAGTATGACAACTTTGCCCAGATTAGAGATAAATAAAGGACTCTTTTTTAGATCTCATTATTAT
Source organism: Torreya grandis (assembly GCA_037957365.1). Lineage (NCBI taxonomy): Eukaryota > Viridiplantae > Streptophyta > Pinopsida > Cupressales > Taxaceae > Torreya > Torreya grandis. The sequence continues at coordinate 68,234 of JARHVA010010386.1, read as the reverse complement.
GGTATAGTGTGTTAATTTCATATTAATTTTGTGGTGGTAACCTTTCCCTTGTTAAATCCTAAATCTCACCTAGCTACTAGATTATATTATTTTGTAGGTCATGTTTAGTGTCAAATTTCATTTGATTAAAGCTATCAAGTGGATACATTGACTGGTTAGTTCCTTGAATCAGACCTCTCCATCACTTCCCTTAGGTTTGACCATTTGATGAACCTATGTATGAAACATTAGTGCATAAAAATACATTTAAAGTCTTAGATCTGATCTCATTAGTGATTTGAGAAGTTTAATAGAGTGGATGAACAATCACATTACTGATGCATCACCTCCTTTACATGTTTTCATGCATTGTTACCCATTTTTATCTCCCTTTTCCTAGTCAAAATTTAGTTTAGGTGATATATCCAAAAGTAATTTGATCTTCTCCAGAGGTATGACCCTGTGATAGGTGATCGACAACCTAGGCTCAGTCTCATGTTGGTCTAGATTTTGATCAGAGGACCTAAACAATCCCCTTCTCAACTAGGGTGCAATCTAGAATGCCAATAGTTTTGGCATGCCTAATGGGACTTTAGAGATTGCCTTGGTGATAATGTAATTTCAACAGTGTTCTTCAGGAAGAATTTTGTAATTCCAAACTCAAGCAATTGTTTCTAAAAGTCTAGGCAGTTTTCAAGTACATTTTCATTTCACTATTCTTATGTTGTTTCCATGGCTATGTATGAGGAAAATCCATATGAAATACCTCCTTATCAGCCCTATGATAGACCATACCATTATTTTCATGATATGTATGAACCTTGTTATGATCCCAATCAACCTTATCAAGAGTTTTATCAAAACCATGATAAGCCTTATCAGATTTCCCATAATACTTATTATCAAGAGTGTTGTATAAAAGTTTCCTTGTTTAGCTCATGTGCTTAATTACGTGCTTAGAAATAAATTCAATTCCATTATATAATTGATACTAATCACAAGCATAGTATAAGTCTATGGTACACAAAATTTAAATGCACTATTGCATTGGAATCAATTTCACACAAGGCACAAGCCTTGTGCGCTCACCCAAAACACAATAGTGAAGGGACTAGGACTTGCATTGAGCTAGTTGAAACATGGCACAAGCTTAGTCTCAATAGGACTTAGTAATTTATGAAATGGTCTTAATTGGTCTATTGGTGCATGTCATATTGGATAATATTAAGAGGCATAATCTTATTTAAGGGCATAAGTCTTTTGGTGCAAATTCTTATCTGGTTAGATATAGCTCTTAATGGTGCAAGCCATAAAGATAGAAAGTTAAGTGTCTTTTAGGTGATTAGTTAAGTCAAAGGAATGGCTCACATTTAGGTACTCACTCTTCAAGTTAGCACTTGAGGCATGGTTACTAGGGCCTTAGTGCATGTTGGTTTTAACATAGTTTTACAAGTATACTGAAGTTGTTATATGGCACAACAATGCCATTAACAACCTAGAATAGACCTCTACTTCATAAGACATTAAAAAAATGAAAACTATATCATTATTTACATAGAAATTAAATTGAAAATGTACAACAATGCTAGATTATATGAAAATAATCAACAATCAAGTAAATATGCAACACCATTTCTATTAACTCAAGGTTCATCAACATAAAGTACAGTTTGTATAAAACAGAGAATGTGTTCATCTAAGTTATAATACAATCCAAACGACTCACAAGTGAGATTAGGTGATACATGGTGATTCTTCAAAGTATTCATGTTGGGATTAAACCAAAATGTGTATAATCCTAGACCTAATCTTGCAAAGATTCCCTGCATTAATGTCACCTCCTCTTCTTCAGCTTCATGCTTGTTTTTATAAGTAGTGTTGTCCCCAAAAATAGACCTCTCATTTTTGAGACAACATGTGAACTATTTTGGTTCAACAGAACAAAATAATCTCTTCCCTTCTTGAAATTTGTTCTGATCATTCAAATTCCTCATTTTTCAAGCTTCTCAAGAATCTACAGACTCTGCAGGAAGAAAATCTACAGACTCTGCAGGCCAAGTTCTACGAGCTTCACAGGTTGATTTCTACAGACTCTGCAGGAAAGAAGCAAGATCTCAATACTTAGGAAATTTCAAAGTTGGTTCAACGACAAGGCTCAACCAAAAGAGTTCATCGGCAAGCTTCTAAGCAAGGATTGAACCATTGAACCGATGAACCTTGAACCATTTTGGTTCAACAAGTTCAACGGGTTCAAAGGTTCAACATCAACAGCAAGAGTTAAGCACATTTGTCAAGGTTCAAAGTTTAACCACTTCAAGGTTCAATGGCTTCAAAACACTTATCAAAAAAAGAAGGCTTGAATCATTAAACCGTTGAACCATTGAACCACTTTGGTTTAAAGGTTCAATGGTTCAACACGTTCAATGACCAAATGGTTCAATGCATTTGGTTCAAAAAGATCAAAAGGACTTAGCCAAATAAAAAGAATGAATCGATTGAACCATTGAACCTTGAGCCAAAGGGTTCAATGAGTTCTCAGGTTTAAAGGTTCAAAGGTTCAACCAGTATAATGAAGATCAAAGAGCTTAAAAAGAACAAGGAAGTGACAGACTAATGATTCCACAGGTTCAAAGGCTTCTCCAAGAAAGTTCAATCAAAAGAACAAGTTTTCGACGCTTGAATCATTGAACTGTTGAACCATTGAACCACTTTGGTTTAAAGGTTCAACGGGTTCAAGGTTCAACGAGTTCAATGAGGCTTGTTTCAAAGAATCTTGGTTCAAGCGGTCGATAGAAACAAGGGAATGAACCATTGAACCGTTGAACCAAAATTGGTTTAATTGATCAGTTCAAGTGATAAGTTCAAAGGAGTACCCCAAATGTCAAAGACACAAGTGCCCTTGCAGAGGGAATTTTTGTGGCAAAAGTGACTAAGGAAACAAAAACCCAACAAACCTCAACGGATGCTGCCAAATGTCATCTTCTGAGCCTCATTTCACTTTGTTTTTAAGAGTAGCAGATGCTACCATGTGTCACAATTTGAGATTCACATAAAATTGACTAAGGCAAATTTCGAAGGGACAAACAACCCTTACGAAGGACACTCAGAAGCTGAAGTGAACCGTTGCAAAAACTTGAAAGGCTAATTTGGAGCTCAAATAGCCCTTGTGGAGGGCAGGAAGGGGGAAAATAGACCAATTCAAAGGCCAAAAGAGAAAATGGATTTCCTTCAAAAAAGTTCCCCCGGTAAAAGTGACAAAGAGATAATTCCTTTGGATAAATTATCTGAAAGAATTCCTTCAGACTTGTTTTCTCTAAAACAATTCCTCTAGACTTTTTCCTCTGAAAGAAAAGTCTGAAGAAATAGAAAACCTATTATGCTACCATGTGTCATCTTCCACAGGGTTCTCAAAATTCACAGTGGAAGATACCATGTGTCATCTATTGAGACACAGTATCAAATGTAGCAAAAATTGCCAAGTGTCATCTTCCGCAGGGATCTCAAAAATCACAGCAGAAGCTGCCACATGTCATCTATTGAGACAGTATCAAATGTAGTGGAAACTACCAAGTGTCATCTTTTAAAGGGTTCTCAAAAGTCACAATAGAATCTACCATGTGTCATCTGTTGAGACATAGTATCAAATACAGTAGAAACTGCCAAGTGTCATCTTTTGCAGGGTTCTCAAAAGACCAGCAGGAAGCGACTAAGGAATAGAGCATCAAACTGAATCGAGGACCCGATTCAAATAACCAAAAAAGGAGGAATGAGTAAGAATGACCAAAAACATTTATGCATCAGATATGTTTCTAAAATTAGAATGCTAGGTGGATATTGAAAGATGCAAACTTCCAATAATGTGACCCATTTCTCTGCATTGAGAAAAGCAAATGGGTAAATGCCCCTAAATTCCAGCATGTCTTCTTAACAAAATTTAATGCAACATGATGTGTTACTATTCCCAAGTCCTTCTTGAAGAGGATATATAATGGAATCTCTTGTTGTTGGGGATCTCTCTCTCTCAGAGGATCAAAAATGAAACTCTGCCCAAATTGAAAGGCATTACTAAGACTTTGAGCTCAGATTGTTGATCATATTTTGTTATTGGAATAAGAAAGCAAGTGACTTTTCAGACTTTGTGTTGTGATATCTTTTTTGTTGGGGAAACTATTCTTATGTATTTTTCCTTAATATATTTTTTTTCCTTTAATTCAATAAGTAGAATTAGTGAAAATAGTCAGGAAGGTGTCCTGAAGCCAACTGTGGAGAGACTTTGTGCCCCCACAATTACCTTTAGTGTGTTTTCTTTTTGTTTCTATGTAAAGGACCTTGGGATGACTTTGTGCCCTTATTGTCCTTTGTATCTCATTCTTGCACAATTGAGGTGGAGACTTTGTGCTATATCTCAATCTGCTGATTACTACGTCTTTGGTTGCATTTTGCAATTACTACCAACAAGATTCTTTTGGTTTGCTGAATAGTACTTCTGAAAAAAGAGGAGTGATTTCTATCATTTCCCTGGAGTTTTTTCCTTTGATTTACATGCATCATCTCTAAAAAAAGAGAGATGGATGGTTTATCCTACCCTTGAGTATTATTTTATATTTATATATATATATAGCATATTTATAGGGAACCTCCCCTTGATGAGAGGAGAGATTAGTCCCCTTTTGATGTGGTAAACCTACACATTTGGATGACCAATCTTCCTACTTTGGATGATCAGACCTATTTTGTTTATCAGTATGTTGATCGACAAAATATTCAACTAACAGGCAGCTACACATTTTTTCTAGGTTTGATGGGTGCATGATGGTTGATGAGTTATTTTTGGGGGTCATTATATTACTAATTCCACTACTCTGACACCTGCACTTTCCAACTATTATGTGCAAGCACTTAATGAGATTCTTATTTAAACCTGGGTGCTAAGCAACTACCTGCTAACTAGTACAATATACATAAGGATCCTCCTAGCTAGTACCAAAAGTATAAAGAGAGAAACCATCACTAATGATTTATTCACATAGATATCTACTAAGTTGACATGATCCACTAGGTAGCACAAAAAGGATCCAAACATTAACCCATACAAAATCACTAGTCCACCCTTGAACTAGTCTTTTAGCACCTTTATTGCACAAGATTTGGGCACACTCTACTACAACTCCACCTTGAAGTTATCAAATCCCTAAATAGTGAGCTTGATCTCTTTGGTAGTGTCATCTACTCTTGTCAATGTGGCCTCAAGTGTGGATATGTTCATGCTCTCCATTTATTTTTTGAAGGTTTATAGTCCTTTTATAGCTCTCCTCACCCTACCATCTGAAATGTCCCCTTACTCACTTGCCTTTATTTGAAAGGCACAAAAGAGTGCTTCTAGGTCTTATTCCTAAGTATTTAGCTTGGTGCTTAAGGTGTTGACCTATGCCATAACTTACATGTGATCGGTTCTACACATAGTGAAATCACACTTCATTAAATCATCTTTCTCCTCTCAACTTTTAAAGGTGCATGTTGATGACTGATGCTTGAGTGGAAAAGTTACAAAAGATGGCATCCACTTCTTCTATGCTCTCTTCTAGTTTGGTAAATAGGCCCTCTATTGTATCAATCTTTTTGTTTATTTCCCTTCTGATGGATTCATAAGGGTCTTTTTGTTCCTCTAGCACTAACTTCATCTTGGGGAGCATTTATTCTACCAATGCACAAACCTTATCAACCTCTTTCATTTATAAAGTATCCACACCATCTAAAATGGATGGCTCTACCTCTTTGACATGCTTGACTAGCTACTAGAGTTTGATCTTCATTGCTTTCATTTCTTCCTCTACCTCTTGCACAATATATTTTCATTTGTTGGCATGAACATCATTGATGATGTTCTTGTGAGCTACTACTAAGGCCATCTTAAGGAAGGTGTTAGTCAACTTGACAGGGTTCATGTCTCTTAGATTTATAATTTGGTAGTCATACCCCTCTTCTAGTTTATTGATGATTTAGACTACCTTCTCCAGTACCTCAAACTAAGGCTTGCCATATATGAATCGAGATCCCAAGAAACTTGATGGTGCATTAGGGTCATGGTAGTTTTGGGGTGGATGTACTCAAACATGTAGAAGTCATCATCTTGGATGATCTCCCTCTGTGATTTTACCCTATAGCTCAACTCATACTCCTTTTCTTCAGCCAACTTCATCTTTTCTCCACTGGTACTGGTGTTTTATCTAGTGCCTTCTTCTACTACTACTACTACTAAGGGTTCTTAATCATACTTTTCCCCTTGGTCCACCTCTTCTCTTTCCTTGGTACTAGCTTCACCATCTTTTTTTTGGAGGGATTCTTCTTCAGACTTTTCACCTTTATCTATTTCTTCTTCTTGTGTCTCTTTGGCATGAACCTCCTCGACACTAGCCTTACTTAACTATTTCCTTAGTAAGGTCCATAATATCTTCTATGTTTGCTCTTTTGAGGCACCAGCATCACCTCCTTTATCTTTAGGTGCCCCTTCACAACTAGGGCATGCCTGTTGTGTAGCTTCTTCCATTAGGCTGGGGTGGGTGCTAGGCACCTCTTAGGTTGCCTTCTTCTCTCTAGGTTTTGTGTTAAAAAAACATTGTACTCTATCTATTTCTTCATTATGGCCCTTTTTTCATGGGCTACCTTCTCTTCTATTTATTTCCTTTTTGAATTTTCTTCTTTGACCTTTTTCTTCTCAACTTTCCTTCTTTTATCCTACACTTTACATTTCTTCTCTTATACCTTTATCTCCTTAGCCTCCATTCGATCAATTTCAGCTTTGGTCATTCCCTTAGCCCTCATGGCCTCTCATTTATAGTGTAACTCTATAACCACATCAATGTGATCTTCGTTTAGGCCCATACCCTCCCATTTTCACTTCAAATCTTATTCAGTTGGTGTGCCTGAGGATATTACTTCTTCAATCATTTCTACCTCATTGGGATCTTCACTTGTTCCTCCTTCCTTCCTTCCTTTCATCTCCCATACCTTTTCTTTCTCCACTTATTTCTTGCACTCTTCAACCTCAACCATCTCAATGGCTTCTGTAGACACCAAAATAGTGTCAATCCCCCCTTGGTCCCTTTCTAACTTCAACATGCCTAACCTATACTTTGTTAATTTAAAATACTTATTTTCAATTAATCATCCCCCCTAGACACCTCACCTTGGATTCCTAGCTCTTAGACCATTTATCACCCAATGACTAATCATAATTACCTAAGACCTATTTCAACTCTCCCACTAACTCTCGCGCCCATTAAATCTATCTTTGGACCATTCAACAACAACAACGGAACTTGGCAGATGGAAGAATGGGCAAAAGGCTAAAAATAGCCTTTTTACCCATTCTCTAGCCACCAACGTCGGTCAACTGTCAGTCTACGCCAGCGGTATCACCAACGTTAGTTTCTTAAAACTAAAGTCTAACCTTAGCTGGCAACCCGAATCCAAATTCTCTTTCTCTTGAATGTGAATTCTCTTGCTCTCGGGATCTGAATTCTCTTGCTCCTCAACTCCTTGCATATCAAAGGTAGGCTTTAAGATGAGGCATCAGCATTCTATCATCACTCTCCAGGCTAAGAAACTCTACAAAATTCACTCCACACCAGATTAAAACATTACATGAGGTCTCCTACATCAGCCATAATCGAAACAAATCTTCTACACTTCTGGTTCTCCACCAAGAGCTAAGTATTATTCTGGTTTATATTTCAGTATTTTTTGAATGCATTAGTGATTAGTCCATTGAATATTATTGATTACTATTGATAGACAACCCGATTTTCTTCTTGGAAAGGCTGAAAAGCCTTCCTCTCATTTTTATTCTCTTTCCACCCTTGTCCTCTACCTTAGCCCTTTTTTAGACCATATTCATGGCCCTATAACCCTGCACAAACCATTAAACTCTCAGACTCCTTCCAGACTCCTCTATCGACCACAAACTTTCCTTAAAACTCATCCAAGGCCCATTTCTCCTATCAACATTAGCATCAAGGCCCATTTCCCCTACCGACGTCAGCAGCCTAACTAATGTCGGCAACATTGATCAATCGATGATGATAGACTAACTGGCATTGGCGACTGTGAGAGGTAGATTACAGGAATCAAGTACGCATTATCTATTTTTCTTCTTTAGCCTTTCATCATTTCTCTTTCTAGCAACACTCTTTTGTCAAATAAGTGGACTGTCATCCCTCAAGGAAGTCTTTGCACTTCTGGGACCGAGCCTTGCTTGGCAGTCCACCATATATCTATCTAACATTTTGTTTAAGTCTTTCTTATCTATAGGTGTCATCCTCCACAGCCAAAGAGGAGCTCCTTCAATCATCTAGATGCAGTGTGTAACTTAATCCAGGTATCATCTAACCCCTGACCATTACTTTAGTTTCTTCTTTCCTCTGAATGTAAACAAGTGAAAACAAGTAGAAACAGCGTCTTTTGACATCCTAGCCTTTTCCATTTCTTCCCTTCATTCCTCTAGCTCCTGCACCTTCTATATATCAACATCACTAAGGATAAGTTTCCTCCATCTTTGAATCTTATTCTCTAATTCAATTTGAGGGGATGGAGAGGGGGTCCATTCACTTGATGATGATTTATCTTCCTCAGCCATGATGTATATGCCCTTCCCAAATATTTCTTCCTCATCTCTTCTTTTATATCCAACAAGGTTACTGTTAGTGTTGTAGTAAGAAATTTCCCATTATTATTTTCCCTTATGTTAGGGGAAGCCTTTGGCATGAATTAAACATGCTTATTTTTGGAGGTTGAAGGAGAGGCTTCTTCTTATGAGGTGATCTTGAGCCTTATTCACTCTTCTATATCTTTCCAAAGTCTCCTCCTTCTTAAGAGACTTATTCTTCTCTATTGATATCAGAGTTCCTTAATCATTGATCTCAATTGGGGGGTCTTCACTCTACTCATCACTGAGACCCTTCTTCTATAGCTTCATCTCATAGTATAATCTATGGATGTAGCCATGTATGATTACCTCTTAAAGGGGGTAGATATCTGGGTGATCTGATTCATCCTCGATGGCCTTCCATCTTTACAAGTGAACTAGAACCTCATCCTAAACCTTTCCATATCTATTTCTTTTATTGAAATGTCTAATTATTATGAATTATAGATCCAGTGCAGCACATCCTTGAAGTATCTTTCCAAGAAGACATAGGGGAGATTTAGCCACCCTGATATGTTACCATCAACTAGCAATAAGTGATCTACATAATAGTGTTGTATTATTACAAAGGTCATCATTCCAAACATATTCTGAGGGATCCCCTGAGGGATGCACCATTTTATCTTAAAGGCCTCTATGTACCTCTCACACCACCCCATTATGTGAGTCTTATATTTGGCACTGAAAGAGTGGGGCTCATGAAGTCTTTATACTTATGTGCCAAGGAATCATTGTGCTTTAGATGGACCTAAAGGTTATCCTTGTCCTCCTCTGTAATTCCAATCTCTTCCATGATAATGAGAATGAGAATGCCCCCCCACCTAAATGTCCCTTTTACCCTATTGAACTCTTGCACATTCTTTACAAATTCATGAACAAAGAATTTGATAATATTTAACTTCACACCCTGTACCATGTGATAGGAGATGTAAAGGTATGTCTTAGTCACATTAGTCCATCAACCACCTGGGCATATCTTGGAGATTACAAAGTGCACTGCCACCCTCATGTCAGGGTCTTTGCACTCCTTAATGAGGAAAACAAAACCCCCCTTGAAATAATTTATGAGCTAGGCTATGTGCTCCACTTCTTCATTATCATCCATCATCTGATGGATGTCCTTACCAGTATTTGGAAGCTTGGTTATTCTCTTTATCAATTACACCAAAATATTCATGTGCCTCCCTACAAAGTAAATGTAATCTCATAGATGTGCAAGAGTAGGAATTAAATGAGCTCCTTTATATTCTTTAAGCATGGCAACTCATAAATTTAAGTTGCATTGGAAGCTATCAATTTGTCTTAAATCAAGATGACAAATAGGACATCACCTTGTGTCATCTTCCACCCTATATCCACCATCTAATCTTGTATGAGGTCTTGCAAATGATTGGATGTATGGTGATTATATTATTTTAACTGGCAAACATGCATAAAAAAGGGCCAACCCTCTCTTATCATGACCTCCAGAGGGAACTGCATTACTTGGTAGGACATTTTGGTGAGTGCCTTAGTGTCCACCTACCCATGCTCATTAATTCTACTTGTTACACTGCTATTTTTGTAGTGGCTACTTTGGGTGTTGTATGTACCCATTTTGGGTCCTATTTCACCTACTTAAAGATTTATCCCTTCCATTTCTTTAACATCCTAAACCCACTAGTGTTGAAACATGATAGGTGTGGTTTACTGAAGCCTTGAATATTGATGGCACTTTTATAGTCATGGGATCTATGACTATTCCCTCAACTTTCAAACTTTGTTGGCCTTTAATAGTGGCATGGGCATTAATTCACTTCTCTAATTTTCTAGTTTCTATAGAATCCTTTCTCCACACTTCTCCAAATCACTCTTACAATGAATGCAATCCTTTTTAATATGTAGTCATTTATTCTTAGGGCCTGAAAGAACTCAAATTCTCATTGGTACAAGGTTTTTTCACCTCAACTCTCTCGGTTTTACTTAGGTTCTCTCTTAGTATTAAGTTATTATAAAATTTATAACCTAAGCACGTCTATCACTTGTTAATTTATACCCTTTCTTTATCTACTGTCATTAATGTAGTTCCTTTATGGCATGATGGTACCTAAATTTCTTGGAAAATGCAAAATCTACAAAAATCCCTTGTCATTAATGATTAAGTGTGTATCTTTGTGCCTCCACCATTGCTTCATTGAATTCTCTCTAATAATAATTCAATGAAGTGATGTTTAGTTCAAATGGTCACTTCCTACTCAAACCTAGGTAGATTTCAATTATCTTAGATAATTCTTCTCCTTTGCTTGTTCACTTGGCGTGACCTTTACCTTCCTTATGGTAACCTAGGCATAGTGCCTCACACACATGCAATTCAACCTCCTTGATTCCACTTTATCTTCTAGTTGTGCTTCCATTTCAAGTGTGTTTCTTTATTTTGGTTAGTTTCTTGTGCTTCATCTTACCTTGGCCTATCCTACCCCATACAAATTCCTTGTGCTATCCACCATCACTTTGTATTCTCTTTTAGTTCTCATGCATATGGTGAGATTATGTATCTTCACATCCTTTCCTGCACCCAACCATGTTGTCTATCTTTACCTTATTCTTTGGTCTCTGGTGTATGATCAATTAATGCACCTCTTGCTAACTTTGGCATAAAGGTTACCTTTTTATTTATGTACTTTGTCATTTTGTTCACAAATATTCAAATTCTAGTAACTTCCTCATACCCAAGAACTTGGGCATTTGGCCTTAGGTACTTAGAAATAAAATCGGCTCGACTCACTTGACTGGTATTATGTGCAAAAGTGCTAGAGTAGTTTATTATTATGCCTCCAAGATCCATGCAATGTTCACCTTGTGCACATGGATCTTATGCATATTCTACTTACATTTGGTGAGTTTCACGTTCCCACCATTTAGATGCCTAGCCTCATACACTTAAAGAGTGAAAGTGCTCAACTCACCCGATTAGAATTATGTGTGAAAGGCTAGAGTAGTTCATATATAGGCTTTGAAGTGCCCTTCATTTGGACCCTTGAATATGGGGTTCTATGTGCTTCTTTTTTGAGTCTAATGAGTCTCATGTGCCCACAAATTAGATGTCTAGCCTTAGGTGCTTAGAAAGCACAAGTGCTCGACTAACCTAGTTAAAATTATGTATGAGAAGCTAGATAAATTCACTAGAGTTGGGCTTGATTCACATACCTATAACTTAGGTTTCATGGCTTCATATGCTTAGGAATCATAAGTGCTCAATTTATCCAGCTAGAATTATGCATGAAGAGTTAGCAGATAAGTCCTTGTAGCTATCATGCACCACTTATTGCCTCTTTACACTATACAAGGAAAAAAAATTAAAAAAAAAGAATGGTTTGGATTACACTAAATTTTATTCTAGTTAACTCAACTTCAAATATACTAGTGACTAATAATTCAGTGTTCTTATGGCATAAGTGCCATTCTAATACTAATATAGCTTCAATCAGTTTCCATTGAAATGCCCTGAGAGTATTTTACCAAATAAAATGTGCAACTTGCATGTGCTTATCTCCAGTATGTGGTGGATGATGTAGGGGCCCATCTACCTTATTTACAATTTTCTTAGGTGATTAAGGTACTTTGAATCATAGAACAGTACCAATGATACTTTAGCCAGCTCCTTGTGCTTATGTGCTTATCATACTAGAGCTTCTAGCACACCTTTTTCATATGTTGACTCCATCTTGCTTGGGCACACTTTTCATCCAAGTGCTCTAAGCCTTATAACTTTGTGTTTAAAAATTATTGGTTTTCTAATAAATTAGTCCATATAATGCATAGGGATGGCACCAAGAATTCCATGGGGAGAACATCTTCAATGCCAAACACTAGTTGAAATGGTGTAGCCTTGTTTAGGTACTTATATATTGTTTGGTATGCCCATAGTACCATTGAAATTTGATCATCCCAATATTTGAAACCAACATTACATATATTTTTTAGGCATATCCCTAGGATCTTATTTAATGCTTCAACTATGCCATTTGCTTAGGGATGATATGGGGTAGTCTTGTGGTGTGCTACCATGTATTAAGTTAAGAGGATGTGCACCATCTCATTGATGAAATGAGTTCCCTGATCACTAGTCAAACTTAATAGGCACCCATAACAACTTATAATGTTCTACTAGATGAATCATGTAATTGTTCTAGTTGTACAATCTTTTGTCAGCATGACCTTGGCCCACTTAGTGAAATAGTCAGTGGCTACCAAAATATACCTTGCACTTGTGTTTCATGTTGCAAGAGTTATTGGTTAAATAAAATCAATGGTCCATTTCTTGAATAACACATAGGAAAGAATGGGGATGAGAGGCATCTCATATCAGTGGTTGGACATCCTAATGCACTATCATGTGTTGCATTCCTTGGTGCACTCTTTGCATCTTAGAGTAGGCTTAGCCACCACAAGCCTAACTATAATATCTTGTGCATCATTACATTTCTAATGCAATAGCCTCTTGTGATTCCCTCATCAAATTCTTATAATATATAGTCCCTTTCATGTTCTAGAACACATCAATGTAGGACTGCATCTCTACTTAGTTTGTACACCTACCCCTCAATGAGCTAGAAGGGGGCGGTATGAACTGCAAGTTGCTTCTTCTCCTTTTTTTATAGGGTTTTTGGTGTAAACCCAAACATTAGGAAAGAAGTAATCTCTATCAAGTATTTAGGGACATGATGGACTCTATAAAATTGTATGTCTAATATGTCATCCTCAATCAGTGTTGTTGTATCACCAAAATTTATGCTGGATAAATGGTTTGGCCCCAAGTTTTATTTTCTAAGTTTAACAAAAATAGAGAACTAGAATCCCTAGAATAGGACTATCCATATGTATATTTTCTCATGTAAAATAATCATGTTTACAAGGTACTTGAGCACCTCATGATCTATGAAAAAGATGAATGGGGTCACCAATAGATATTGCCTAAATTTTTGTAAGACATAGACCATTATTAGTGCCTCACACTCGATGGTATAATTTTGTTCTACTTAATTTATTTATTGTAAAAGAGATGGGGTGGTTCATATTTCCCTCACATGGTTGTACCAATATGGCTCAATTATGGAGCCTGAAGCATCGACATAGATGTGGAAAGGAGTAGTCCAGTCTAAGAATTGTAGAATTGTCATGTTAGTCAATTTCAACTTTAATGTTTCAAAAGCCTCCTCTTGTACCTCACCCTAATAGAATGGGCCATCTTTGAATAAGAACTCTCTAGAGATGTCATGATCTTTGCATAACTCCGTGTAAACTTCCTATAGTATCCATAGTGTCCTAAAAAGGTACAAACATCTTTTTGCATTGAAAGAGTCTAGAGCTAAATTATGATGGCTATCTTCATAGGCTCTATAAGCAAACCATCCTTATAGATGATGTTTTTGAGTAATTTTCTAAAGGGGATTATGAAGATGCATTTATTTAGGTTTAAAGATATCTAGAGCTACTTGCACTTCTCAAACATGAAATGAAAATTGTCATAATGGTCCTTTACAAGGCCATATATAGTCTAGTGGTTGAGATAGACTTGGAGGAACCTATGGATTGAGTCCTTGAAATTAGTGATCACCACTCTAGAGAATATGGTTGGTGAATTCTTGAGTCCAAAGGGCATCACATTATAAGAAAAACAACCCCATTTAGTTACAAAGATTGTCTTAAGATTATCTTCCTCCTTGATCTGCACATGATGGTAGCCTAAGAAACCATCAATGAAAGTATAGATATTACAACCTGTAATGTCATCCAGCACCTCGTTGATGATCAAGTTTAGGAATGGGTCAGTGATCCTATAGTGTTTAAAATTCTATAGTCAATGTGGATCTATATGCACCCATCTTTATTGATGCTTATGACCATCAAACTCACCCATTTAGACTCCTTTATAGGGTAGATGATGCTAGCATCTAGCATTACATCAATCTCCATTTTCACCTTAGTATAAAGATTGGGATTCATCCTATGTAGATGGCACTTGACAAGCATTGTGTCATCCACCAGCTTGATGCTTATATTACCAAGTGAAGGGTGGGTACCCTTCATATTTTAATATTTATATGGGAACAAGTCCTAAAACTCCTTTAGGAGGTCTATGATTCATGTCGTCTCTACCTCATACCAGTAAGCACTTATAGTGGCAATATTTATTTCACCTTCTATGTTGATGTCTACTTTAGTGGTCTTGAGTGACACACATTAGGGTTCATTCATCTCTTGATGAGAGTCTTCAACTTGCCTTGTCCCCTCAGTTATTTCAATTTGAAGATGAGTCGGATCTTTTTCATCTAGGTTTTATCATCCACGTGGTGCATGATTTTTTTTCTTCCTATTAGGGCCTTCTAATTATGCTCCTTCCAAGTTTCATCATCCTCCTCACTGGAATCACTATTAAGCACCTTTTCTTCAAAAAACATCAAGATCACTAGTCCTTTCTCCTCGAATGTCTCTAAGGTGATCTTCTAGATGGTAGTGTCCTCAAACACTATCCTATGAATGACTTGTAGTGCCTCTAATAGCTATAAGTTCTATGAAGAGAAGGAGAAGGTGTGCATGAACCTCTCTTTGAATACCTCCCAATTTCCTATCTCACAACATGTTTCATTTACAGTTTACCATGCTTCTGCCCATGTTTTTAAAGTCCTATAAAAGACATGCACACATAAGTTTTTGGATGTGTTCTCATCACAGATATTCTAGGTTTCTTCACACATGCACACATGCACAATTAGGTTAGAATCACCTAAGTAATTAGGTATGTCTAAGTCCTCATTTTTATTATAAACCTAGTGCATATTTCTACCTTCACATCTTGTCATGTTGGTAAGCTAGGCCTTTGTATTGTCCACCAACGATCAGCAGTGCTCTTTAGGGTATGCACCAGTGTACCCATTCTATATATTTCTTTGAGAATGCACACTTTAATTTCATGAACATAGTTATTTATAGGCTAGCTCCCTCCATATTTTGGGAGTGATACAAGATTCCCTTTACTCATCTATAATACCCTTTTCCCTACCTTTTTGGCATGGGGAACCCATTTCTTTTGAGTGTGATCAATTGTAATCAATCATGTTTGGGTTGGCCATGGCTTAATTTCCTACACTAGGTGGCACCTTCCACTAGTAAATTCATAATCCTCTTTGACCCATCGATCATAGGCTATGCCAATTGTATTAGATGTTGATTGTCTATCCTCCCATTTGAGCACTCCTTGGTCAATTGAGTTAAACTTCCCAGTGCCCTGTCATGTGATCTTATAAATGTGGTTGATCTTGTCTTCAAGATCAAAAATTTCCCCATATAAAGTCCCTTGATCACTTGATAGGTGGATCACCACCCTCTCTCTACCATTTTTGAAAGTCATGTAGCACTTCTTAAAGCATATCTCCATATTGTTGGCATAGCACAATGTCCTCCTTAAGAGCACTGGATAGTTATCATGTTCTACCAACTCGATCACCTTAAAATCAGCTCAAATTTTGGAGCCCATAATATCTATAATAGCACCCTTCAATATCTTGATAGGTTGCACCTAGGTATTTTTGGCCACAAAAAGCATATGAGGGGAGGGATTTAAGGGTGGCCATCCCATCTTCTCCCAGGTGATTTTGGTCAGAATGTTGACCTTAGTTCCCATGTCAACAAGGACCTCAAAAATAGACCATCCATTGATAGTGGCATTTATTAGTAATTATTTCTCATACTTTACATTCTAAGTATGCCTTACTTCACATGCCTGCTCCATATCTGACACAACAACTTCAATCATTTGAGGTACAACTTCCTCCTTTGGTCCCTTCCCTGCATGCTCTATAAATAAGTTTTTTAGTAGGGGCATCATCCCTTCAAATTACAAGAGGCAAAGGATCTCAATCAACCCCTATACTTTAGCCTCTTAGCTATCTTGATTCCTATATGAGGCAATTGCATGTGCCTCTAGAACTTTGGCCAATTAGAGCTCTCCCTAAAAAATGTATATTATGTTCATGGCTTGTTACAAGACATCCTTCTATCACACTGAGTTAGGGTAGGGCACAAATTTTAGCTCAGGTCATGAAATACACTCATCACGGCTTGACTCACCATATTCTAATCACAATTCTTTTATCAATGCAATAGGTGGCTATGTGATAACCCATTCTGAGTCATGGTCTACACCTTAGGTGGCTATTTATGAGTTTGATGTGTCTTGGGAGCCATTTATCATCCTTTTTATCATGCCTAACCATGGTGGCACAATTATCTATGTTAGATCAACCTTAAGTTACCTTTTTATATAAGTTTGGGTAATCCTCGACCATATGTGGTCCTTGGTAATACCCACATGTTGGGTGCATGGGGTAGCTGCACTGGTAATGCTTAGTCAACCCACACTTGTAACATAATCATGGTGGTGATCTTTCTCTATCACATCTTCTACCTCATCTATGTGTGCCTCATTGATTCCTATAGCTAGTATTTTTCTAGCCATAGCCTTCATTTCCTTGGCCTACCTTCCCATTAGCTGTGGTCATTTCATGCCACACACCTCTTTCTATATTTTGGCACATCTCATCAATGACTTGATAATCTATTATTAAATGAGTATAGGCATTGCACATTTTATAATAGATAGTAATGTTTACTTGACTAGCATGTTACAATAGGGGATAGTTCCAAGAGTCATATAGCCCATGAAAAACTTCATAGTTGAGTAGTAAGGTGCAGACATTTCTTCATGGGCAATTATTCTTGTTATGCCCTTCTAACTCATAGTCAGTACACCACAATCTATTGTGAGTGTCATACATCAAACCAACAATCAGCTTATGTACCTAGGAGGGCATTAACATGATCTATGCCTCCATAAATGGGTTGATCTTAGGGTCAGTGCTACCTATTGCCTCGGCCCAGAGCATGGCTTCAAGCATTTCATAGGGGTTTATGAAGGTCTTCATGGATGGTGATCTCTTGAAAGGTACTATCAAGCCCTCAATAAACCATTGTGCATGTTAGGAGGGGTGGATATCATATGGAAGCTTAGAAATGAAGGTCTTAAATTGTATGTCATATAGGCATACGCTCTTGGATAGACCTTGGCTGATTTTATTAAGTGTTGTGATGTTCTATTGCTCAAATTTAGGAATATTAAATTCCTTAAAGAAAACCTCCTTTAGTATATCATAATTAACCATAGCCTAGTTTGGATCAATTTTTTGATACCAGGTATGGGCATGATCTAGCAATGTGGTTGTGAACTAAGTTGCTTTATGTTCTTATTGGGTGATACACTGAGCACACCATTGAAGTTCACATTTGAGAACATGTTCCATGACATTCTCTATGCCATGATACTTGGGCAAGTGCATCACCATTTTGTAATAAATATGTTGAGGGGGTGGTGCTAGAGTCTAAGGCATTTTCCCCTCTATCATTTATATTAGAGGTGGTCCTCTAATGCCTCTAGTTTTAGGGTTGAGCACTAACCCCATTAGTGTAGGTTGTGCCATCAATATCATAGTCATGGTACTGCTCACTTGTGGTATTTAGCCACTTCTTATGGGTTGTTTCCCAATCATCATAGCTAACATCCTCTGAATGGGAATTTTTGTCCTTTTGTTCTAGATTCTTGGGTTTGTGCTCATTGGTATTATGGTATTATTGTTCAGTCCCTCATAAGGAATCACTTGTTTAATGATAAAGTTTTGGTTTAAATTTTGAATTCTATCAAAGTCAAGGTTGATAGCAGGGTCAATTATCATTATTTTATCTTCTAGTGGAGAATCTAATGCATGAGCTTGTGTTTTAGGTTCAAAATGGGTAGGTGCTTCTAGTGTATCCTTATTTCCCACATCTTGTAGGAACCCAAGGCATTTTGCACCCAATTACTAAGCTCAACCTCTCACTTCCTCCTCTCTTTCCTCATGCTACTACAATTCAAGGGATCCTTCCCCATACCCTTCCCACTTGATATGGGTCCTCTCAGCACTTCTAGGTTCCAAATCCTCTATCATCCTGTACCTTTGCTTGTTATATTTATACCTTCATATCTCTCAGGTTACTCATCTCTTTCCATCACACCTCACCTACACTTCCCCTTTTCACCTTCTATGCTTGCTCATATGCACAAGTATTTTAGCCTTCCATTCTTACAATTTCAATACCATAATTCACCAATAATTTCTTTATTTTGGTGTGAATCCCTCTTATGAATATGCCCCTTAGTTCATGAAATAACTCATACTCTACTTCTTCAAGGCAAGAGAAGGTTGACACTAAGATTCTAACAAGTAGTTATTCAGTGTGCCATTTCACCACTTGCCTATAATACACATCCCAACATCATCTAAGATTTCAAGCCTCTATAGGTGCTCCTTTATCTAATCAAATTATTGAGCATAGCTTCATATTATAGAGGTAGTATAGGCAAACAACCATCACTACACATGCTTAGGTAGTTCATAAAATAAAACCTCATACAGAGCATCATATAGGTTGGTTTGTACCCATTATCTTGGCTTCTATACTTGGCATGTTGGATGCTTCTTTGTGAAAATATATTCTACTTTCTCTAGTCAGTGCTCAATGTCCTCAATTGACAATTGAAGCATCATTATGTTATACCATTATAGCAATAAAATTCAACATGGGTCCCAAAAATAAAACCAAAATGTTGTATAAAAGTTTCCTTATTTATCTCATGTACTTAATCACATGCTTAACAATCAACTCAAGTTTGTTCCAAACTTTATATAGCTAGGTGCAAGCATAGTATAAGTTTTTGGCACACAACATTTACATGCACTACTATGCTAGCATCAATTTCACATAAGGTGCAAGCCTTGTGTGCTCACTTGAAGTGCAGTAGTGAAGGGACTAAGGCCCCCATTAGGCTAGTTGAAACATGGCAAAACCTTAGTCTTAATGGGACTTAGTCATTTATAAAATGGGCTTACGTGGTCTATCAGTGCATGTCATCTTAGATAAGATCAGGAGGCATAACCCTATTCAATGGCTCAAGTATTTTGGCATAAGTTCATGTCTAGTTAGATATAGCTCTTAATGATATAAGCCATAGGGATAGCAAGTTAAGTGTCATTCAGGTGCTTAGCCAAGTCAAGGGAATGGCTCATGTTCAGGTACTTACTCTTTAAGTTAGCTCTCTATGCATGGTTATTAGGGCCTCAACGCATATTGGTTTAAACACTTAGTCAATTTTATAAGTATACCAAAGTCATTATATTGCACAGTGACACCATTAGAGAGTCAATTTTATAAGTATACCAAAGTCATTATATTGCACAGTGACACCATTAGAGACTTGAAACACCTTTACTTCATAATACATTCAGAAAACAAAAACTATATCATTATTCACATAGAAATTTAGTCATAAACATACAACAATACTAGACTATATGAAAAAAATCAACAACCAAGTAAATATGCAATGCCATTTCTATTAACTCAAGGTTTGTCAACATAGAGTATAGTTTGTCTAAAATAGAGCACACACTCATCTAAGTTATACTACAATCCCAATGGTTCATAGGTGAGCTTGGGTGATACATGGTGATTCTCTAAAGTAATCATGTTAGGTTTAAACTAAAATGCATGTATAATCTTAGAACTAATCTTACAGATCTTCATTACATTAATGTCATCTCCTCTTCTTCAGGTTCATATTAATTTTTATATGTAGGGGAACATCTTTTTATCAGGTTGGATGGGTGCATGCTAGGTGTTGATTTGTCACTAAGTGTTGTTATGTTACTAGCTCCACTACTCTGACACCCATGCTCTCCAACCACCATGTGGAAGCACTCAATGAGATTATCCTTCAAATTTGGGTGCTAAGTAACTACCTAATAGCTGGCATAGGATCCATGAGGATCCTCTCAACTAGTGTCAAAAGTATAAAGAGATAAATCATCACTAACGATTACCTCACACCAATATCTATTGAGTTGGCACAGTCCACTAGGTAGCACAAAAAGGGGCCCAATAAAGAGCATGACTCTTACCTTCCTTATGATCTATATCAGTCTCAAGACCATATTTCACCTTTCTTATGTGGCTATAATATTTCATATGAGCAAGATTATTTACAAGAAAAGATGGATGAAATAGAGCTTAAATTACTATCATGTGCAATAAAAGTATGTTTAGATTCCCAATATGAGGAAGTGAATGAGCAGTTTCAAAATGTGTCTAATGACCTAGAGGAAAGGCTTGAGTTTTTTACCTTTGTATTATAGAAAGTGAAGGCTTATGAGAGGCAAAAAATTGTTGAGTTGAATCATTTGTCTCAAGGACCCATTTGTGTTCCTTACCAATATTATTTATTCTTTATTCTCATAAAGTTCTTAACCATACTCAATGTGTACCAATGAAGATCCCTAGTTGGAGTCAAGAAGCTATTCATATTCCTATTCAAGAGCCTATTCAATAAGATAAACATTCTTATAATTCCCTATCTTTACCACTTACCCCTCAAGCTCTAGTTATCCATGAAGACAAAAAGGTTTCAAAACTTGATGAAGTGATAGCCATGCAGAACGAGCAAAATATAGGGGTTTTCAAAGGCTTCTCTTTCCCTCCTCTCCAAAATTCCATTACTCCCAAGATCTAAAAAATCTGATCATGATCAACCTTCTACGCTTCATACTTCCTCTTAAATAAATGAATTTCATCACCCTCCCACCATCTCCCTTCTTCAACAGGAGCTTGTTCTATGGGAGATATACAAAGAGGTTACAACTTCAAGTCAAGTTCTTAGAGAATGTGAAGAAGATGCTTCAAGTGTGTATGACGAAGAGTTTCTCATTGATGCTTCACTTTAAATTGAAATTCAGGATGAAAAGGCTAGTCTTGTTTTGGAATAAATCCACGAGGAATTAGTACAATCTGATGTCACAAATGAGGTTGAGATATCTCCAATTAAGAAAGATCAAGATACCTTTCAGGCTAATCATGTCCAAGTTGATCAAAGTAAAGAGCAAAATAATGATTGGTATCTATATTTTGAATCTCTATAAGATATTGAAGAGCTTTATAAGGATATGTTGCCTAGTGGAAAGCATAATATTCATAAATTTGATCAATATATACCTAATAAAGATCATGATACAGATTGGGTTGATTATTTATAGCTCCTTGAAGAGCTGGATGAACTTGAAGTAGTTAATAGGAAAGATAAGGTCACTCAAGGACAAGGCATAAATGAGATGTCACTTGACAAGGTTATAGTTGACAAGCAAAATAAAAAGGATCCAGAAGTGCCAGATGAATTTGTCTTTGTTGGTGACTAGTTTATTGTTAGTAACTCATTTCAAGAGATGTTAAGAGAAATAATTGGCAAGAAAACTACCTCTTCAAAGGTCATGTTTAATAATCCCCCTACTTTGCAACTTGTACCATATTTTGTAATGAATAAATTCATAAATTTCCCTTTTGATCCAGGTGGATCATATTTTTTCATGGTTAATTAGATTAGTTTGTTTATATTTTATCTTAAATAAGTGCTTTATTTGCACATTTACTTTGTTAGGATGTTTTCCTTTTTTTTTTCCTTCCCTATTTTGGTGGATTCCATTGTCTTTACAAATCAAGATATCTCTTGTAGTCATGGAATATATATGATATCTATTATGAGTCAAAGGTCATGTACATGGTCTGAGTTCAAACATAACAGGAATGCTTCCTAGTTAAGTTATAAAAGATGTTGGCCATTTTTGGCCTACATACAGAGCTTTCAAGGACTGAGCAATGTTATTGATTGAGAGAAGGACCCAATGATAAAAGAGGGAGATCATATTTCTTGAAACACTTTTAAGAAACTTTAAGCAAGCTTAAAGTGTAATTCTATTGATCTTAGAAAAATAGGTCTACAGAGTAAATAGAGGATCCAGATAAGTTTACACAGGTAATATTGAAATTTAGGTGATTGACAAGTTTTCTCATGCCTTAGTAAATCATTTGAGCTTCCAAATATCAAGAAAAAATTCAAAATAACAAGTATAGGAGCTAAATAGTCATCAAGATGTCTCTCAAAAATGGACTAGCCAAATTATTTGCACATTTAATAAGTATGCTCAGAAAGCCTCACAAGCCCTTAGGTCACATTGACATGTTTTTATTAGTACCTAGATCATCCCCTACAAGTTTCATGCCTCCGTGAAGTACTTGCTTTGAGATCAAAGCCTTCAAAGTTGATCTAACAAATGAAGATGTTTGCATGAATGTCAAAATACATCTCAGGCAAAAAACATGCAAGCTTAAATTTTATGGTCTATCGAACATCAAATACATTTGTGTGGATGTCAAATGATGTTCATGTGAATTTAAACTTTAAGACAAGGTAAAGAGCCATTGGGTTTCAATGTAATGGGTCCCAAGTAGATCTAAGGGCTCACATTTAATCACTCATCAAGATCAGATGGTGCATAGATGGTTAAAAATTTAATGAATCTAAAGAGCTAATGAGTTGAGGACAAGTGTCAAAAGTGTGTGGGTCTTAGAAAAAGATCGATGGCTCATTGGAATCCATGCACATGTATATCAATGAAGAAAATAGGGTCAAAGAGTCAATAATCAAGTCATAGATTGAAAACCAATAAACAAAGGGGAGCTCAGGACATTTTTCAATGAAAGTCAAACAAGATTTTGGACCCAAGTAAAGAAAATACATAGGAGCCAAGATCGAAGGAAATATAGGATTGAACCAAGGTCACATTTTAAATATCAAACATCACCATTTGAACTACATGGAGATAGGATAGGTCTTTTAGACCTATTTTAGTCAAAAGTCAACATTTTATTTTTGAAATAAGACTAGGCATTGAAATATAAGAAAACCAATAGTATGATTGGTTTTAAATCTATAAAGAGATTTTTACTCAGATATTGTGATACAAATAGGTACATCTAACACTTCAAAATAGACCAAGCATCTTTGTTAGTTTTGAAGCACAAAGGATTTGTTCTTGTGATAGATCAAGTAGAGGTGGCATGGAATCCTAAGATGAAGACCTAGCAGTTGAATAAGGATCATAAAGGATTAAATTCTTTTATAGGGGTCTTTGAAGTTGTGCCTTTTTATAATATCCTAAGTCAACATCCTCAAAAGTTTTAATCCATCAAAAGTGGTTGGGACTTTTTTGATGCATGATTCCCTCTCTCTCCTTATTTTTTATATAAATACAAGCTTCGAAGCCTTGAAAATAGAGTGAAAATCCCTCTCTTGGGTATGATTCGACTCTACCTAGATTTGATATTTGTAACCTCTTGAGATAAATAAAGGACTCTTTTTCATATCTCATTATTTTGGTATAGTATGTTAATGTTAGATTGATTTGCATATGTGGTGGAAATCTCTCCCTTGTCAAGTCATGAATCTCACTTATCTACTAGATTATAATGTTTTATAGATCATGTTTAGTGTCAAATGTCATTTGATTAAAGATAACAAGTTGATACATTAATTGGATAGTACCTTAAATCAAGCCCCTCCATCACTTCCCTTAGGTTTTGACCATTTGATAAACCTTTGCATGAAATACTGATGCATAAACAGACATTTGGAGTTGTAGATCTAATCTCATTAGTGTTTTTAGAAGTTTAGTAGAGTGGATGAACAATCACATTACTAGTGCGTCACCTCCTTTACATGTTTTCATGCATTGTTACCCATTTTTCTCTCCCTTTTCCTAGTCAAAATTTAGTTTAAGTGATATATCTAGAAGGAATTCAAGCTTCTCCAGAGGTTTAAACCTGTGATAGGTGACCCAAAGTCGAGGGTCAGTCCCATGTTGGTCTAGATTTTGAGCAAAGGACCTGAATAATCCCCTTCTTAGCTAGGGTGCAATCTAGAATGCTGACACTTACTTTGTCAACTAAAATAAAGATACCAATCAAAGAAATGGACAAAACCAAAACTAGACCCAAGCCCAAGTTTAAGCATTACAACTAGCATAAGCCAATAACTATGAAAAACCCAAACCATTCAATTACAATAAGAATGTTTTAGGAAATGGAGTAACTGAATCATGACATGTTTAAATGGTGAAAACACCATCTGCTCAACCCATGCAACATATAAAAATTACTCCTAACCTAGAACCTTTTTAGTGAATGCAACAGATGTAATAGCTTAGGATCATGCAACAAATACTACAACCTTTGCCATTACAAACCCCTCCTCTAATGAGAACAGTGCTTACTCATCACATTTTTAGTGACCTTGGATAGCCTATTGAATCTATGTTTCACAAGCTTATTTCCACTAATTTGATTATCTGTCCTATACCAAAACATTATCCTAAGGCCATTCCTTATCTTAATTGGTACCACCAAAATGAATTATATGAATATCATTGGGCTAACAGACATAATTTGCACTATTGTGTGCAAATCAAACATTTGATTCAAAATGTGTTAGAGAATAGGGAGATAACATTAGATGTTGGTACTTCCACTTCCTATCAAAACCTTGGAATCTATCAAAACCCTTTTCCATATCATAATAACCAACCACAATAATAATAATAACAACAACAGTAGAAAAAATAGCTAGTGCAACATCAACAACAATAGTATCAATAACTAAGTTCAAACTAGTAGACTCAACAGAATGAATAGCATCCAAATAATGGATGAGACTAAGGTAATAATGGAAATAACTAGCAAACCTACCATGCAGTTGCACATTACTACAATAGGGTTGTAGGCCATATTGTAAGAGGTTGCATTTCCGTCATCTCCATCAATTTGAGACCAAATAGCAATCAATAAGACCTTTTCTAACCAATTCCAATCAACCAACTTGCATTGATAATCCATCCTTGACCTAGGACCACATACAAGCATACTAGCAAGTAGGGATTACTAATTTCAGAGTTTATTTTGATAACTCCTCCTTGCCTCATAACCACACATAAGTACACCAGCAACTAAGACTTGTCCTATCTGGTCCCCCACCACCACCATCATTTGTTATCAACCATGGTCTTTTATACCAATCCATTATGAAATCACAACTTGGTGGTCAAAGATTACCATCCCAGGCCCACAACCATCTTCCACTTCACTCATCACCCAAACAACTATTCTACATTAGAACAAGCCATTTAACATTGTTCACAAAAAGATGTTTGATATTGTGAAACAATTATAAAAGATGCTAGCACAAATATCCATTTTAGATTTGTTTCATACATAAATAATCCACAAAAACATTTTAAATTATTTCCTTAGCCAATCCACAATTTTAAGTGACATATCCCTTGATAAATTTCAAGCTTTGGTTGGACACCTAGTCTAGCCCAATAAGTGACCTTCAACTAAAGTGATATGTCATTCTTTCACCCATTGCATAATAATCCACTGTACATTGAAGTTTGTATAAAGTGAATTATGTCCTTATAGATAATGGATCAGGTCTAAACATAGTGTCTCTAAAGCTCACAAGCTTCTTAGGTACATGATAGTAGATCTTCAAGCTGAAATGATAACCATTAAAGCCTATGATAATGAAAAATGAGAAGAATAAGGCACCATCTATTTTTCAATTATCCTTGGCCCCTTGACCCATGATACACTTTTCCATGTGCTAGATCTTAAATTGTCATATAATATGCTTTTGGGTAGACTTTCGTTACATAAAATTTATGCAGTCTCATCGACATTGTACCAATGTATCAAGCTCTCCCATTCAAGGGTGGAAGTTTGTATACCATGAGATTTGCATCCATATGAGCATTAAAAACATCTTAAGGCCAAGTTCAAGAGCTATAACTACCATTTTGGCATGAATCTGGTTACCAAACAAGACAAGGGAAAAGCCATACTCCTTGATTTACTAGAGGATAACTACATTAATCATAATACCCTTGATTCACTATCCCACATGCCACCTCTTGAAATATCCAATCATTATACCATTTTGGCATATGGCCCAAGAGAGTATTTGACCCATGACACCTTTCACATTGCAAACATTTCATAGAACCCCAAGTCCTTTGGAAGACCTAAATCCAATCCACTTCATCTAGAATGGCAACAAAAGGGCAAAGGTAAACTCCATAATCTAGGACCCATCACATTCATACCAACATCTGGCCTAGAGAAGGACCCTCTCAAAGGAGATGAATCCTCGTTGTATAATGACAAGTAGGTTGAGTGTTATAAAAATGAAAAGTATCATATTCCAAATAGGATCATGGTAAACCATGAATATGAAGGAGGAAGCCTTAGACTCAATCAATAGGGAACACTTGAGCCAATTTCTATGACCAAGTACAAAGGACCTTATGTAGTTGGATTTAAACTACTTGGGGGTGACCCCATGTATCTTATTCAAGTTCCCTTGCCTATGACTAGTGATGATGATGCTGACAGTGAAGCAAAGTCTGATCATAGCCTTTTTGATGACCTAATTAAAACCAACATGTTTGATAATAATACCATTTGTACCCTTCTACCATTCATTCATCATAATCCCCTTCCATTATTTATCTCCAACTAATAGATTGGGACCAACAAGAATCCAATATGTCGATTGATAAGTTTTAAAATGATGAGGCTTTCTTTGATTTTCTTGATCTTAGGGACAATGTCCCATTGGGAGACCATAAATCAAGTTTTTCAATCAAGTTGGATCCTAAAGCTTATTTTGAAGATCAGGTGAATACCCTTAAACAAAAGTAAATAATTAAAAAATTGAGGTCGCAAAGTGAAAACCTCTTTGAGGTGCTTTTTGACCAGGGAAAAAGTAAAGAAAAAGACTAGTCTAGTGGTGAAAACCTATTTCAAGCACCATTAGATGGGGGTGTTTAGTTTTCTTCAAGCATAGCTTAGGAGACCACCAATGATGAACTTGTCTCTGGGTTTGAGTTCTATTTTTAAGAACAACAAGCCTTTACTCAAATCATTCATGAGTTTCCAATAGTCTTTGTTATGTGGCCATATCTCCCATTAGGGGATTTTGATTCATCATGCCTTGGAGAACTCAAAGAACTAGTCCTAACAAAAGACTCTAATGTAGTGAATCAATTAAAATCATTACCCACTATCATTGAAGACAGTTTGACCCTTTTAGTGGAAGATACAATAGAGGTAAACATTGGGTCTTTAGATGACTTAAAATGGATCAAGATAGGCATGTCCCTTACTGAGAAGGAATGTGAAGTCCTTATAACCCTTTTGAGGGAATTTTTAGATATATTTACATGGGCCTATTCTGACATGCCAGGTTTGGACCCTGCCTTGGTTATACACCACTTTGTGGTACACCCTATTGGGTGAATATTTTGTCATCAACTAACTGATGGAAAAATGGGTATATCAACCACAGCACAATGAGACTTATAAGGCAAAATGGGTGTGGTTACCACAACATAATGAGATAAATCTCTCCTCTCAGCAAGGGGAGGTTCCCTATAAACTATAATATACTAATATAAATTGAAAATAGACTCAGTGGTGAAATCATACCATCCATCTCTCTTTTTTTAGAGATGATGTTCACAAAATAAAGGAGAATTCTTGTGTAATTATTGAAGGCATTTCTCTTCTTTTAGAAATGATGTTTACCAAACAGCAAGAATCCTTCCTGGGTAATAACTGGATCCACAAGAAACCCACAAAAGCACAAAGTCTTTCATTGTTTCTCCTACTGATTTAGGACAAAGTAACATAGTAGAATGAAGTGTAGCACAAAGTCTCCACTGAAAACTACAATAGAGTAAAATATTACGAAGGATAAGATGAGCTCAAATTCTCTCCAATATCTTGAAACATAAAACACACAGACTAAAGACAATTATGGCAACACAAAGTCTCCCATAGTTGACTTCAGGACATATTTTAGATAATTTCCACTTGTTCTACTTATTTGATTAAATGGACAAGACTGTATTTAGGAAAAAGACATAAGAATGATTTCCTAGATAACACAAGCTATTTCAACACAAAGTCTGAAAGATCACTTGCTTTCTCATTCACTTGATAAAATATGATTAACATTTTGAGCTCAAAGTCTCAGGAATGCCTTTCAATTTGGGTAGAGTTTCACTTCTAATAACAGAGAGATCCCCTTTCTATAAATTGAGATATTACAATATATAGCCTCCAAAGAAAGACTTTGGTGCTTGTTTTCACAAAATGGCCCATGCTACATTGAATGCATTGGAAAGAGGAAGTTATGTGCAGGGGCCATACTGGAACCTTTTAAATCATATCAAATGTCCTCTCCAAAGCATGGGTCACCTAATCTTCTAAAGGGTAAGGCCACTCCTCTTTATGATACTTACACGACTATCCACTCGTCTTTACTCAAACGAAGAAAAATAGGCCGCACCATTGAATGCTTGCACTCTCTGATATCTACCTGGTGGATTGTTCCACCCACTAGAATAACTCTTTCACCAATGTTTTTGGATTCTCTATTTGATTTCCTCTTCCTTGCTATATTTTGTCTCTTCCTGGTGATCTAAGCTCTTGAGGCTATCTTCTCACCTTCTGCTAGCTTCTTCAGCTTCTTTCTCAGTGGATAGCTGAGTTTGTCCTTGGGTCTATGTTATTTGAAAATCAACGGTTATTCCATTACCCTAAATTTGACATCCACAGGGATGTCATTAGTCACCTGAACCATTTTAAACCTTGAACCTCTGAACCTTTCAGAGTTCACCAGTTCAATAGTTCAATGGTTCGGCAGTTTGGCAATTATATGTTTTGTAAAGAGGCATGTTCACTTAGTTTTATTTATGAGTTTAATATATCATTAAACCAATTGTTTGAACAATTTGGTTGAACCCTTTTTTGGAACCTTCTGCTTGAACCATTCACTCAAACCCTCCACTCAAACCTTTTGAACCTTGAATTCTTTGAACCTTTGAACTCTTTGAAATTTTTAACCTTTAAACCTTTCAGAGGTGGATTTCAATGGTTCAATGGATCAATTGTTCATTCCATATCATTGAACCCCACCGTTGAACCATTTTGATTTGAACCTCAACATTGAACCATCCTTACAATTTTTTAGGAAATGCCTTAAGTGTTTTGAAATTTTTCTTTGCAAAAGCCCACCTTTTGAACCTGTGATTTCCTTAGCCAAAAAGGCTTGTGCAGTAGCCAAAAAGGCTTGTGCAGTTGAATAACTTGACTGCCCAAAACATTTTGAGAAAGAAAGAGACCATTTTGTCCTGCAAGATTGAAATGGTTGACATGTTGTCCACAAAAACAAGTGACAGATTTTGGGAACAACACACCCTAATGCCAAACTAGTAAAACAAAATTTGCGTAAGATGCATCCTCACATTACTATATTAGTGAAGAAAGAGTAGGAAAAAATCTTAGAATCAGGATGTATTTCATCGATCAACTATTCGGATTAGATCTCAAATGTTGTGCCAATCAACTAAAAGCTAGAAAGAATTAGAATTTGTACTGATTTCTATGAAATAAACAAATTTTTCCCTAAGGATGACTTTCCTTTGCCAAACATTAACATGATCATTGACTTCATAATGGGTTATTAAATGCTTTCACTAGTAGATGGATTTTTAGGGTTCAACCAAATTAGAATAACACTGAAAGACCAACACAAAACAACATTCACCACACCATAGGGAATATTTTATTATCAAGTTATGTCATTTGGTCTTAAAAATTTTGGAGCCACATACCAAAGAGCCATGACCATCATATTTCATGATATGATACATGACATTGTTTAATACTATGTCGATGATATTCTTAGAAAATCAAAGACCATGGATAATCATCCAATCATGTTACATAGAATATTTGAAAGACTACGTGAGTATAAAGTTAGACTAAATCCTAAAAAATGTGTCTTTGGAGTTACTTCAAGCAAATTTATTGGATTCATTGTGTCTCATTGAAGTATTGAAATTGATCCAACAAAAGTGCAAGCCAAAACTTAAATGTCACCACC
This sequence comes from Torreya grandis, assembly GCA_037957365.1. NCBI lineage: Eukaryota > Viridiplantae > Streptophyta > Pinopsida > Cupressales > Taxaceae > Torreya > Torreya grandis. The sequence continues at coordinate 37,590 of JARHVA010010386.1, read as the reverse complement.
AACTAATTTGAAGCAGCTTCATAGTTTGCAGGGCAAGATCCAGTCTATCCAATGCTTCATATCATAATTGGCTAATAAATTCCATATTTTTATGCATCTTATAAAGAAGGGAGTCACATTTGATTAGGATGATCACTTCTAGATAGCTTTTTAGTATTTAAAGGATTTAGTGAATCCACCTATTTTGTTGCCTCTTATGCCGAGAGAGTCATTCTTGTCATATCTATCAATTACAGATAATGCCCTAGGGGCACTTTTGGCTCACCATGATGATAATGGAAAGGAGCATGTTGTGTACTATTTAAGCTATACACTGGTTTCATATGAACATAATTATATGCCTATTAAAAAATCTTGTTTAGCTATGGTTTTCATAGCTCAAAAACTGCACCATTACATGTTAAATAATAAGACCATGGTTATCTCAAAAATAGATCCACTCAAGTATCTACTATCTAAAATAGCTTTGCAAGGTTGCATGGCCAAATCGATTATGCTTCTCGGTGAGTTTGACATCAAGTACATCAACCAAAAATCCATTAAGGGTCAAGTTCTTGTAAATTAGCTTGCTAAAGCACCCCTTGCCAATATAGAAATGCTCACATTCCATTTTCTTGATGAAACCATAATGAACATCATTGATACACGTCTCAAGGAGAAACACTGAAAGCTATATTTTGATGAATCATTCACAACATATAGATCAGAGGCAGGTCTTTTATTTATTACACCACAGGATGATCTAATCCCTAAATCATTCAGGATCAACTTTCCTTGTGCCAACAACATAGTCGAATATGAAGCACTTATTATAAGGCTTCACTAAGAGGTAAAATGGAACATATCTCATCTCAAGGTTTATGGTGATTTTTAGTTAATCATAAATCAAGTTACAGACCAATTTTAAACCAAATATGATAAGTTGGTCCCATACGAGGCCATGGTTGACACTCTCAAATAACAAATTATTGATGTCCAATTTGAACATATACCAAGGGAAAGTAATAGAAGCATAGATGTTATGGCTACTATTGGATCTCTAATTAGACAAACAAACACGGATAAAGAATATGAGTTCCTCATTGAGAATTTTCTACTGTCATCTCATGCACCTTTAACCATCATGATGATCTATGATATTATTGGTCCCAACTCTATTTGGTATTTTGGCCTATATGCCTATTTACATGACCATGTTTTACCACCTGATCTATCCCATAAAAAATACAAAGCCTTCATTCACCAAACCACTCATTATACCTTGCTCAGATCAACCCTTTACCACTGTAGTTTTGATGGAACTCTACTTCATTGTTTAACCTCGATAAAATCTAATCTAGCATTATGGGAAGTTCATGAAGGAGTATGTGGAGCCCACATCAATAAGGCCATCCTCTCCGAAAAGCTCTTATGTATCAGGTACTATTGGCCCATAATGGATGCAAATGTAGCTGCATATGTGAAGAAGTGTCAAAAATGTCAATGACATGCTAATCTGATTTATGCCCTAGCCCAAACTTGGAAATTAATTCTTATACTATGGCCATTTGTTACATGGGGCCTTGATCTCATTGGGAAGATAAACCCTACCTCATTTGATGGCCATAAACACATTCTTACCACCACTGAATACTTCACTAAGTGGGTTGAATCTATACGCCTCACTTATGTGATTGGAAAGCAAATTTTCAAATTCATTTTAAACCATCTCATATTCCACTATGGTATCCCCTCTAACATTATATCTAATAATGGTAGATTATTAAAAAATAAAGATGTCAAATCGATATGTGTCGAGTATAATATTACTCAACATTTTTCCATGGCATATTACCTACAAGGTAACAACTAAGTAGAAGCATCTAATAAAACTATTATCAACATCTTTAAAAATATTGTCATTGATACTCGCCATGATTGACACCTCAAAACATTATGTTTCCTCTAAGCATATTGTACCCCCATAGAAACCACTCCATACTCCCTTATTTATGGCACTAAGGCCATTCTTTCCATTGAGGTTGAGTTGCCTTCTTTACACATCTCCTTAAAGCATGTCCTAGATGATAAGACTACCGGGTATCTCACCTACAAGAGCTAGAACTACTTGACAAGAAATTCATGGTTGTACTCAATAATCTGTAAGCATACCAAAACTATCTCTATGGACAATATAATCAGTGTGTTTAGGCATAGAGAATTTGAACTTGGTGATCTTATCCTTAAAGATATTGAAAATAATACCACAGATGAAAAGAAGTATAAAGGCAAGTTCAAACCAAACTAGATAGGCCCTTCAATCATTTTTGAAAACTATGGCATTGGAGCATACAAGCTTGCCACACCAGATAGAGATGAACTTGATGAGTTGATGAACATTATCCACCTCAAGCGGTACTATGCTTGAGTAGCTTGGTGTATTGTTTATAAGGACCATTTTAAGTTGAACCATATTATCAATATTCTTCTTTATACCATACCATCTTACCATCCCAACAGCCTATTATTATCTTATCACATGTCCATCCTAACCATACCTTTCCCATCAACCAAGTTGTTTTCTCCCTCCCTACCTGGCCCTAAGACCTTGGTTCTATTCCATTGGTTCCATCACCACTTTTATCAAGAAGAATCAGATTCAATTTCAATAATGGATTCAATATTCCAAATAGAGGCAGTATTTTGGAGCAATAAGATAGAATTTTGGCAGTTGCATCTTTCATTTCTTTTTTTTTTCTATTTCATTATCATGATACTCATTATAACCACCTATGAAAAAATTAGTATCATTGACTTATGTCAATGTATCATAGTTATGACCTCCTATGGGCAAACTAGGGGCAACACTTGTTTATTATGTCTTAACCATACCAACTAGCCATTTTCTATGTCGTATTGTGCCATCATACCAACTATGTTTGTTTTGTTTAAATTTACTACTACACTCATCAGATTCTTTTGTTATAGGGTAGAACTACAGTGACTTGAGTTCTTATCTTGGGACTATGTAAGAAATGCTTGATACTTATTGAGGTCAATTTAGTCACCATTTGCCCATGCTCTTGACGTATTTTGAGCAACCTAAGCCATACTCTTGTCATTTTATGAGCAACTTGAGCCATGCTCTCACTATTTTGTGAGCAACCTAAGCAATCTTCTCACCATTTTATAAGCTTGGATCGTTTAGTGTCTCATCATTCTCGATCGAGTTGAGATACTCCAAAATAGTAGAAAATCATTCAGAAAAGTCCAAAAAGCATTGACCATTTTTTTGCCTTAAGGATTCTAGGAACCCTCACTAAGTCACAAACAAATCACTTGTTCCTTAGTTTTCTTTTCTTTTTTGGCCTTTTATCCCATGCACTTACCATTTTGCAAAACCATTCCTACTCTTTTATTACATCCATCATATTTATTTTCAATTAGTTATTATTTTCTTCCCATTTCTTGGAAAAATTACATTTGGCTTGAAATTTTTATTGGATATTATGTCTATGGAACTATGTAGACAGCGCCCACTTGCCTAGTATATATGGAGACAGCTCAGCCACCCCCTTCTTTTTTTTCTATTTCCCTAGTCATATTTGCTAAGTTGTCACCTATTTTCTAGGGGTAATGTTCATCACATGGTTTAAGTCATGTTTTTTGTACTAACATTAGGACTAACTATTATTTGTTTCTTTATTTGTTTACTTTATTTGCTTATTTTTTAATTTATTGTTTATGTGCTTATTTGTTTGATTTCAATATTATTGCCTTGATTCAATTTAAATCCATTCATTGGGTGATTCCTTGTGTATTTATACTTGAATTTATCCATATTCCTATGTCTACATTGTCATCATGGTTTTTATCATTGGTGCATTATTTTATATTAAGTATTGGATCCTGAGAGTCAATCTTTATGCATCTTTCGACCCAATCCTCATGATGTTCTATCATGATGCTTATTGTCACATGCTACAGTAAAAATTAGCTTTAAAAAATCTACTCAATAATGGTAGCATCGACATCTCCTCAGCACCGACATCAGTAACATCTTGATCTACTCCCAATCATATCCCAAACAGAGTAATTAAACAATGAAATAATTTTAACTTTTGTTAGTTTGAATGAGCATCTCCCTACTAGTAGGTTGTCTTGATTCATCTTTATCCTCTATATCAATTTATCATCATCATGTCTTCGATCATTAGCTAATTAATCATGTTTTCCATAATCAAAGTCTAATGATTATAACCACCTATGGAAAAAACATTGTACACTGTCCCACTTGCATTTTTCAATGATTATAATTGCCTTTGGGCAAATCATTGTGTTGTCACCAAATTCACTTTTTTTGCCCAAATAGGGACATGTTTTTATCTTGTTTATATGTCCTAACTAGGGTAGCTCCATCTTCTCAATGATTATAACCATCTTTGGGTAAATCATTGTATTATCATACCACATTGCCACTATTGGAGTACAATGATTATAATTGCTTTTGGGCAAACCCTTGTACATTGTCCCATTTGCATTCTCAATGATTTTGATGGATTTTTTAAAATCATTGTGTTTTCACCCAATCATCTTCATATTTTGGTCCCCTCATCTTATTTCTTTCTTTTTGAGGGACCGTTTGTTGACCTCCTTGTACCAACCATTCTCTCAAGGGGCATCATATAGTTCATCCATTATCATTGAAGTTGTTGACATACATGACATTTTCATTATTTAAGAAGACATTACTATGTCTATAGCTTGCAATGCCTTCCCAAATAAGGGCATACTGTAAACATCTAAAAGTGGCCACCAATAACCTCCAACCAAGCTTTAGACCAATTTCTAGTAAATATCACAATATGGCCTAAAAATACTAAAACACATTAAATGATTTGAATCTGTCATATATAAGTTATGATTTTGGCCAGTGTATCCCTAAATGATGCAATACATTTTATGAGATAGCTAGCTTTGATCAAATTATTTCGACTCAAAATGACATTTTCATCCCTAGGTGCTCTAGATTAATCTTTTCTACAAAATTATTTGTATGATACACATACCTTTGTTATTTTTTGTTGGAAAGATTCTAAATGGAATAATGGATCCAATGCATCTAACATCACCTTCCAATTTCAAACCAGTCAAATTTCAAGCTAATAATATGACATTTTGATCAATTTGATTAATATAAGCAACAATTTCTAGGATTTGTACCAAAATTGATAAATCATGCTTAAGACTAATTAATTTGAATCAAGATCTTAAGTTAATTTTCCATGGAAATTGTTGAATATTTTATTAATAGAAATTGGTTTCTAATATCTACATCATCAAGTGACATCATCTATGGGGTGGCACATCCACAAGCCATAAATGCCACAAATATCTGATTAAGCCCTCCCATGCCTCTTTAATGCTTCTTTGTCCCAAATATTTTTGAGAGAATTTATTGATTTTAACCTCCAAAATTGAATAGATTTTTAGCCACACATATTTATATTGAGATGGACAGTTCAGGTTCATTCTAATCAAATGAGAAAATCTATAAATAGGGGGCCTCACGCTCATAATTTTAAGCTTTCTTGGTTTAGAGTTATAATGCATAAATGAGTTCAAAAGCCATTTGATATAGTGTTATTATGTCCAATTATTGAGAGAAGCTTCACAAGCCAAATGATGCCAAGAGGATGTGGAGAGTAGTCAAAGTTCCATTTCTAAAGATCTTTGAAGTACAAGCTGAGCAAACCAACAAGGAGAGCCTTTAGAGAATTCAAGAAAGGTGAGAAAGTTTGTTTCTTGCATTCTAGTTGTGTTTTGACAATGGTTTTCCTTACTAAGCTCCCCCTAAGATCTAGGCATAAGGTGTTAGCATTAGTGTGTTTTATTTTGGATTTGATTTCATGCACTAACATTATACTAATCTCCCCTTATTGGATTCTTGTGTTCACAAAATCAAGGAAGGTACATTTAAAATATTTGAGGATTTTACCTAATTACTTGGATTCGTTATTTTCTTAAAAAAATTCTTTCTCAATGATAAGCCAAAATTATTGAAAGAATCCTAGTTGGAAACCATTAGACACCATTAGACCATAAAGACTAATATTTTTTCATTCTCTAAATAGAAATTTGAACTTCCTCTTTGGTGATAAAGTTCACAAGGTTCTCAATTTGGGAATCTGGGCTAACATGAAGAATCAAGTTAAGAAAATCATTCTCCACATCTTCATTTGAAATCTAATCATCATTAAGGAGATTTTGGAAATGGGAGATCACTTCAGTTTTCATCTTATCAATATCTAGGCACTCCTTGCAATCAGAGGATTTTACTTTCATAATTTTATTAATATTTTTTCACCACTATTAATTGATGAAAAATATTTGTGTTTTTATCTCAATCTTTCAACCATGTTTCTCTATATTTTTTACACTAAAGGATTGATTCATTATCTTTTAGTTTAGTTAGAAGGTGTTTTTCAAGTGTTATGGTTTGATTGTCATGGCATGAATTTTGATTACTGTTATGAAGATGGGAAAGTTAATTTTGAATTTTGAATTTTTCTTGAAAAATATTTTCAAATACATTTTAGTTCCATCTCTTCAGATGAACTCTGGTATTTTTAATCTTGAAAACCACCAAAAACATTCTGGAGTTGTTTTTAGGGGTAGTTTTGTTCCACCACAAATATTATCATTTTTATCCTTATTAGCTTAAATATGAAAGGGGTCCTTGATTTTGAGAAGTTTCTTTGAAAATGGAGAGAGATAGGATTGTGGTTCGACCTTAAGATTATCAAAATTTCTGACATAATTCTTTAAGGTTATGAGAACCATTGATTTGTTAAGACAAATCTTTCCACACTTTCCACTACATAATCAAAACTAAATCGTATATTATTTTTTTTAAATTTTCCAACTTTAAATTCTACATCCCAAAAATAATCATTATCCAAATATTTGATGAAGTCCTTCTCAAATTATGTTTGTCTACTTGTGCCATCTCTTTTTCATCATCTTTTAAGATAAAATTGAAATCCCTAGTTTCAATCACCTTATTTGAAAGGGAGTTACCCAATATATATATATATATATATATAATAGATTTGAAAGTATGATTACCAACAACAACAACAACAACAATAATAATAATTTATTTAAAACCTTCAAAATGACCCGCTACCCAATTTTTGTTCTTTCTAAAGATAGATCCTACACCTTTTAGAGTTAGTGGCTTCTTTATTATATGTTTTCAATTTCTTTGAAAATTTATCTTTAATACAAATGTTTGAGGGCTTCATTTCCTAAATTAAGACAACATCAAGGCATTTTGACTAGATTTATCTTTTAAGAAGTCTCCATTTGGATGGAGAACTCAGTCCACTAATGTTGTAAGAAAAATATTCTCATTGGATCGTAGAGGGCCCGTCCCCTCCCTCTTAAAGCCATTTTCTTATATTTTTCAACTGCCCCATTCAATTCTATGTTTTCTTAAGCCAGATACCATTAAACTTACAAATGAAGGCAGACTCTTCAAATACGAAAATAAATGATTTTAAACCTTCTAGATCAAGCAAGATTTTTAAGTGTTCTTGATTCATTGCAAGGCGCCCTCCTTTCTGTAAGGAGAAGGGTTTTCAGGCCGTAGATTTAACCATAGATGTCCTCAGATCCAACGCCTGTAGACTTAACTTCTTCCCTGTTGGGTTTTGGGACATCACAAGGTCCTGGGGTTTGAGATCTTGGTCACACTCCCGAGTTCATTTTGACGTTCGGGAATATGAGCAAAAGCAAGATCATATTTCATGCTGCTTGAGGATTGATTCTCGACTGATTCTCCAGAGCTCACTATGGATTCCAAGCTTGCCCTGACAGTGTAGGTCTAGATTCTCCTCCCGCTACTTTCACTGATCTCTTCATGTAGCTCATGTGTTCGATCCCCTCATCTTTTATATTTTTACTATTAGAAAAAAAAAATCAATATTCTCATTACATTATGCAGGCCAATCTTATAACCATTAGGCAGACCAACTTTAACATAAGAAACCCAAAACCCGCTGATTTCTTATGAAGAAACAGAAGAGGGGAATAGGATGTTGGAACTGAAAAACCAATTACTTAAAGGAGAATGCAAACATACAGCAGGAGTCGAACAGAGATAGATGGATTTAAACACTCGAGATCATATCAATGACAAAAATAGAGTAAATAAAATACACAGAATAATATACTTTTGATTAATCTTCTTTTCCAGGAATTATATAGACTTCAGTCCACTATATCAACAAAGTTGCGCTGCTCTCATACATATATATCTTGCATTCTGGTGTATACTAAAGGCAAAGCTTCGCTGCTATTTTTTTTATATATTTCTTCTCTTGACAGCATTCTAAAACAAAGTATATTCACATAATTATTTACAAAACAGAGCAATACGAGGCTTCGACTAGAAGATTCTAGATGAAACTAGAAAGACAGAAGAAAAGCATTAAATGTGGTATATGAGAAGAATTTGCTAGAAGACGTTGACAGTGTGTTGGACGTGGTAGGGAAGATTAAATGTGTTGCGCTGGATGCCTACGTCTGCCAACACTCCCCCTTAATCTTCACTGTCATGTATGTCTGTTGCTCAAACACATTCTTTGAAAGTGGCTTGGTAAAGAACTGATCTTCAAACCTGCGAAATTCAAAATTCAAGATATATGTCTCTATTGTTCACCAATTTTCGAATAAAATGATATCTTGTATCAATATGCTTGCTCCATTTGTGAAAAACATGATCTTTAGATAAAGCAATTGCTGAATTATTATCACAATAAATTTTTGTAGGTTCTTTTTGCGTATGCCTCAAATCTGAAAGTATTCTTCTCATCCATACTACTTGGCAAGCTACTGATGTCCCTGCTACATATTCTGCTTCCACTGGTGAGTGTCACAATTGGTTAATTTTTTGATGCCCAAGAGATAGCCCCAGATCCAAGATAGAAAATGTACTCTTCCTATCATCTAAGCTACCTCCCCAATCACTATCTGTATATCCAATCAATTTGTAGTCCTCTGAAGATGTATAAAAAATCCCAAAGCTCTTTGCTTTAGTTATATACCTTAAAACTCTTTTTTCAACTTTCCAATGTGATTCCTTTGGTTTGTCCATGAATCTAAAATGAGACTAACCCCATACATGATATCTGGTCTTGTGGCGATTAAATACATTACGCTACCAACTAATCTTTTGAATAAAGTTGAATCAACACTCAGATTTTTGTCATTTTTGCTAAGTTTTAAACCCAATGCAACCAGTGTAGGAGCTAGATTCACTTTTGTCATCTTGAATCTCTTCAACAAATCACTAGCACACTTTGACATATAAAAATGCCTTGATCACTTTGATTTACCTCTATCCCAAGAAAATATCTCATAAGCCCCAAATTAGTCATATCAAATTCACTTTTCATGGCTTTCTCGAATGAGTTAATTGACATGTTACCTATGAATATCAAATCATCTAAATACAAACAAACTATCAAGATTTGCACTTGATTAGTCACTTTCACATACAAGGTAGGTTCATTTCCACATCTATTAAACCCATTTTTCATGAAATAAGAATCTATTCTACTATACCAAGCTCTAAGAGCTTGCTTCAAAGCATATAGTGCCTTTTTCAACTTATATACTTTATGTTCTTGTCCTAATATTTCATAACCAGGCGGTTGTTTTATGTACATTCTTCCAAAATGTCATTTAAGAACATTGATTTTACATCCATTTGGTAAACCTCCCAATTATTTTGAGCTGCTATAGATAAGACCATTTTAATGGTATCCAATCTTACCACAAGTGTGAATGTTTCATTGTAGTCTATACCAGGTTATTGTGCGAAGCCTTTAGCTACTACTCTTGCCTTGTATTTCTCTACTTTTCCATCAACATTAAACTTTGTCTTGTAAACGCACTTAACTCCAATCACATCCTTCCCTTTAAGAAGCTCTACTAGATCCCAAGTTTGATTCTTTTCAATTGACTAAATTTCTCCATCTATAATTGCAATCCATTTTTCATCTTTAATTGCTTCTTCAAAATAAATTGGATCAACATGTGTTAAGAATGCAAAATCAGAACATTAATTAACATTTTCACCTTATTGTATTTCATCATAAATCTCCTTTAGACTGCATGTCTTCTTTGAAGTGTTTATAGACCTTAATCTTAATGATGCAAGTGTTGGATTAGATGACTCACTGTTGTTATTACTTGCTGGAGTAGTTGGATTTGGAGTGGTAGGTGTCTTAGAAGGTGTTGTAGGAACATTTGATCGTGGAACTTGTGAAACATTTGCTTGTGTATCATCATCTACCATCTCATTTTCATGTGGTATGCCATTTACAATTGTATTTGTTTTGTCTATGTTTCCATCCCATGCTTCTTCTTCAACAAACTCAAAATCATGGCTTATTATCACCTTCTTTGTAATAGGATTGTATAGCTTATATGCCTTGGATTATTCACTATATCCCATAAATATGCACTTCCAAAAACTCTTGAGGTATCAAGGAATATCCCACACATCAAAAAACTCTCAAATGTGCAATATTATGTTTCTTTTTGCTCCAAGCTTCTTTTGGTATTTTATTTATCACTGTTTTTGTTGGATGTCTATTTAATATGTATATCAAACATGCAACTGCTTCAACCCAATACTTATTTGGTAGGTGTTTGGATTTTATCATACTTTGTGTCATTTCCATGATTGTCCTATTCTCTTTCAGCTACTCCATTTTGTTGAGGAGTATACCTTGTTGTAAATTGTTTCTTGATACCATTTGTTTTGCAAAAATTTAGAAAATCATTTGATATGTACTCACCACCTCTATCGGTTCTCAATGTTTTGATATAGTATCTACTTTCTTTTTCAATTTTTGCCTTGAACTCTTTAAAAACATCAAACACATTATTTTTATTTCAAAAAATAAACCCAAACTTTCATGTTGAAATCATCAATAAATGTCAAAAAATAAAGACTTCTATTTATAGATGGTGTTTGCATAGGTCCACAAAGATCTGAATGGACTATCTCAAGTGGTTGCCTTGTCCTATAGGATTTCTCAACTAGAAATGTATGCCTATGTTGCTTTGCAAGTATGCAACTCTCACATTTTATCTTAAGTGGCTCTATTGATAGCAATCCATACACCATTCTTTTTCTATATAACAGTTGTAATTTTTTGAAGAAAAAATGTCCAAATCTCAAATGCCATAGCCAATATTCATTTTTGTATGAAGCTTTGAAATCTAAAACCTTTTGCAATCCTTGAGGCTCTAAGAATAGTTTACTTTGGATTTTGAGAGGAAACATCCTATTTTTTATCATTTCAACTTTTGCAATTAGCCTATTGCTTGGTTTCTTGTCTAAAATTACACATTTACTATTTTCAAAGTATATTCTATACCCTTTTTGCATTAATTGCCCAATGCTTATGAGATTGTGTTGCAAACCCAAGACATAGTATATATTAGGGATATGCTTCTTTTCTCCTTGCTTAGTCCTTATATTAATTGACATTTTTCTCATTACTGATACTCAGTGATCATTGCCCAATTTTACTTCTAATTTTACCAATTCATCCATTATTGCAAACATCTCCTTACTCCCACTCATGTGATTGATACATCCGCTATCTAGAAACCATACCTCATTGGAACTCTCTTGTGCTACATTGCATGTTATCAACATAGTGTTTTGTTCACTAGTGTTGGATTGATTTTTATTTGTAAAGTTTGTCTTTTATTTATTCATATCATTTAGCTTTTTCTTATATTTAGTTGCAAAATGCCCAAATCTTTTACAATAATGACATTGGATGTTAGATTTATCATACATTTCACCTTGGTGTTGTCTATGAAAATGACTACTACCTCTACCTCTTGTTGATGTAGAATGTGCTTGTGGGCTTGATGTTGGTCTTCTACTTTCAAATTGAGTATTTTTTCTTTCTCCTCTTGATGAAAAACATCCTTTTCCTCTGTTGTAATTTGTTCTCCCTCTTGTTCTGCCAAATGAAAGTTGAGTTTTGAATGCATTCTCCAATGATGATGCCCCTGATCGATTTATTTTTTCTCATGTGACAATAATGATCCCATTAATTTATCAATTGATAATTGAGATAGGTCCTTGGATTCTTCAATGGCCACTACAACTGAGTCAAATTTTTGAGGCAAGCTTCTTAATAATTTCTCTATAACCTTTTGGTATACTAAACTCTCACTATGAGTTCTACTTTGATTCACAATGCCCATTACATTTGTAAAAAATGAATCTATATTCTCTAACTCCTTCATATGAAGATTTTCAAAATATCTCCTTAGTATTTGCAATTTGGTAGTTTTTACCTTTCTGGTGCCTTGGTATGCTATTTGCAAACTATCTCATGCCTATTTTGATCTTGTGGGAGCTACAACTCTTGGAAATATTGACTCCTTCATAGCATGTTGAATAAAAAATAGAGCTTTGGCATCCTTTTTCTTGCTTTCTTTTAGTAAATCTTTTTTTGCTTATGACAAATCTTGAAAACCCTGTTGATTTGCTAGCTCAGAGAACCCATTTTCAACTAAATTCCATATATCTTGGGAGCAAAATAGGGTTTTCATTTTAATGCTCCAATAATCATAGTTTTTTCCATTAAAAATTGGAATTTGAGGTTGAGAGATGCTACCAGTCACTCCTACCATGGCTTCTTCACAAATTATTCTCCTTTCTTTGCTTTCAGTTTGCTAGAAATTATCCCTTCCTTTTCTGCCTCTTAAAGCTTTGATCTCTTCTTGTTTTAAAACAAACCCCTTTTGAAAATATTGAGCTCTTCTCCTCAAGATCTCTTATATTCTCTTTGATTTTTGCTTTGATACCAGTTTGTTGGAACTAAAAAAACAATAACTTATAGCAGAATGCAAATATACAGTAGGATTCAAACATAGATAGATGGATTTAAACACTCAAAGATCATATCAATAACAAAAACAGAGTAAAGAAATACACAGAATAATATACTTTTGATTACTCTTCTTTGCTAGGAATTATACAGACTTCAGTCCACTATATCAACAGAGTTGTGTTACTCTCATACATATATATCTTGCATTCTGGTGTATACAAAAAGGCTATATATCTTCTCATGAAAACATTCTAAAATAGAGTATATTCACATAATTATTTATAAAATAGAGCAATAGGAGGCTTCAACTAGAAGATTCTAGATGAAGCTAGAAAGAGAGAAGAAAAGCATTAAATGCAGTAGCTGAGAAGAATTTGCTAGAAGACGTTGACAGTTTGTTGGACGTGGTAGGGAAGATTAAATGTGTTGAGCTAGATGCCTACATTTGTCAACATAGGAGCAGAGTGAAGAAATAAATGACATGCCAATATCTCCTCTACAAAGATCAACAATGTATAGTGTAAATCATATAAGCACCCAACCTTGGGCAAAGGCAAATCTAATGAATGATTGGTAGCGATCATCCTTCAAATATAATGATGATTATTTTGGATTTGTGAAAGATATTTGAAGCCAATGTTGAGACGGCATTGGGATTAGTCACTATTTTAAAAATATTTATCGAGTGAAGATAATGTTAAAAATAAAAGCTGGGTTGTTAGATGAGGAATGTCCCCCATCTAAACATCATTTAAATCCCTCCAAGCATCAATCTCCTTATCAACCACCAAAGGCTCAAGGTGTGTAATTCTAACATTAGATAAGTGATCAGATAGTGAGTTTTCTTCTCCTCATAAATGATGAGTTGACCAAGAATCCAACATGGAAAATAGGGGCGATGCTCTTCTAAGGATGTCATTTTAATTACCATGATTTTAGCCATACTTTTAAAGTCTTCAAAGGATGATCATTGATTCACCTTTAATTATCCATTTTTAAGTTCCACATTGCAAAGTCACTTGGAGGCCCAATATTAGAACTTGATATACAAAGATGACAAAAATTGGGTTTAATTGCGTTGTAAACATTTAAATTTTGTATATATTTTGTAATTGTAATGTTGTTATCATATTTTAATGTGTATGACATATTAGTTCATATTAGGTTCTTATAAACATATTAAATTTTATGTTGAGCTCCATATAGTCTTTCATGTCATCGAGGGTTATCTTTGATGTCACCATTCACACTTAAAAACATTCAAATTTGTCATTTGTTTGTCTCAGGATACTTCCACAAACTCTTGTAAACTTTTAGTTTTTGTTTTTTAAGGTTTTGGATATCTTCACCAATATCAGACAATTTGATAAAAGTATGATCACTATTAAACCATCTTGATATTGGTCATGTCGATCATGGGTCCCTTTGGTCCCTTCCTTCGTTTTGATCATGTTTTCTTGTACCTTTCTTGTCAAATTGCCATCTTTCACAATGTTAGCTTATGTCCCAATAAGGTTTTAATTTGAATATGATAAGTTTTTATATTTAGAAACACACTAATGCATTTGAGGACCATGAATGAAGAGATGACACAAACACATCGTATACTCACATAATTACAAGGATCGCATCTAAGGTTTTTTCACGCTACTTTTTATTTCATTTTGTAAATACCCAAATTTGATACAAGTCCATTTTTCATAGTATCTTTTACCCAGTTTTGCACACTTGGACCGTTGATATATTTTTGGAAATTTTTAGGACACTTCCTACCCCACATTACTCTCTCTTTGGCCTCATGCATTCTAAATATCTATGGTACTCATCCATTTCAACTTTTGAGACTTATGCGACTATTTTTTGAGTTTCTTGCACCCTTCCTAGACATCTGACTCTCTTAGGATGAATCTAATGGCTATAGGTTACCATTGAATTTGTCCCATTTTTAGGTGGGTTCTTATGCCTTAGCTTGATCTCTTACACCTTTTAATTTTTATATCACTACTTTCCATTTTTGACCATTGTGTGTGTCATGTTCCATAGATCCCTATATACAAATCATCCATAGTCATTTACCAAGTATGAGTGAATGGTGATTTTCTTATCTATAATCAAAATTGGAGTCTTCAAATCACATATCTATAGTTAAATTTATGACATAGTCTTCCACCTTAATACTTAAATATTCTTCAAGTTATTGTGACATCATTCACTTATACTAAATGAGAGTTTAGGAGAATGCTCATGTACTTACATCATCAATTTTATTGAAGAGTTGGTCTAAGTTCTTGATTGAGATTGTATTTACACTACACAAGAACTACATGGGGTTTGATTATGCCATTTGGAATACATAGTTGTAACTCCCTTGAGGTGTTTCAACCCAAATACTTAATATACCTTATCCTTTGCATGTGTATTATGGATAAATAAGTGAAGAGAGGAAGAAGACATCAATTTAGATAGTCTACCTACCAATTCAAAAGAGAGCAAACATAAGATTGTAAAACATTAGGAGGTGAAAATGCCTAGACAAATTAAGAATCCAAAAAGGTTCATAGTAAAAGTTTAGAATTTAGCAACAAATTCTTCAATCATAATACATAGAACATATTCGGTGGTCAAATCTACCCTAAATAGATTTATCGGTACCTAAAAACCCCCGAATCTATACTTTGATAGTAAGCAGACTAGATTTCACACATATATAATTTATCCCTTCTAAAACACTGTTACACTCTCAAAATCCCAAGATTCTACATAGGTGTGACTGTTCCATAGATTTCATTTTTCATATTTCCCATTACTTGTTAAATCAATTTCATTGTTATTCTCTACTACTTCTAGCCTCTAGGGAAAATCTATTTTATTGTTTTAGACTGTCATATTATAGATCTTCCCTATATCATAGTTTTTAGCTATTTTCATAGTGTATTTATCATTGTGCATAATTTAGATACAACATATTTATATATATTGAAAATTTATTATTCCACACATGTATCAAAAGAAGGACTAGTGAAAGTGAAAATATAAGAAGATTATTTTCTTATATCTCATACATAAAGATAAGAGTCAAGATATTCATACACACTAATCTACTTGTTGACTTACATGAGTGTTGATTTCTAAATTATCATCAAACAAGGGATTGACTTAGTCATACCCCTTAAAACAACACCAAAAAATTTATGTCTTTGCAAGGTCTACTAGAGAGCATTATGGCTTTGGAAAATGAGAGAATTCTAGTTGATTTGCACATAGATTTACTAATTTGGGAGAGGTTTCTGTTGAATAGGCATTTTCAAATAAATTTGCAAAGTTTCAAACCAATCTAATTTTTATTTTCTACTATCAAGATCAAACTACCACTATTAGGACATATCGCTTCTATTGGATCATTATAATTATAGTCACATAATCAAATCACATTCATCTTTCTAGATTATTTTATGTGCTATTTCTAGACCAATTACTTAATACTTTCAACATCTGCTAGAGTAAATTTAATTCATAGATTAGGTACATATCTATATACCCCCTTTTTCAATTTTATACATTTCAAGGTAATTTCATTCATCTCTTTCAATCACAATTTTAGGTCTTTATTTACTAATTTATTGTATTTATATTGGATCTACATATTATGTCCATGTTATGGTTTAATTGAGGTTTGTTAAGACCTAGATCCACTTTTCCATAAAACACGATCATATGATGAAGTTGTTATATTAGTTTCTCTCATACTTGTGTTAGTGAAATATTTGGGTCTTTAGGATCACATATAAGTCGGGTGTAACTGAAGTGATAATGCACATTAGGGAGCTAAAATTTAGTGACAGTGTATGGAGGTCCCCTTTTGTGGTGGAGGTTAGAACTTGGAGGAGTTAAGAATATTTTTCAAGAATTATTCCATGAGTGTCACCAACTCAAAAACCAGAACTTGGGATTTGACTTTGTTGTTTAAATAAAATAAAATACCTATAATTAGATGTTATAGGGTTACAAATAAAATAGACCCCAATAGTTTATGGAATCTTCTCTATCAATGAGCTAATGCAATCAAAAATAAAATACCTGAAATTAGATGTCATAGGGTTACCCTATAGACTTAGTCGAAATTTAGTTTAAAATTTCCTAAAGAAGAAGGGGTCGAATATTTGTTCTTCATCATTGATTTCTTGTGATCAACCCTTGGCATATTAACAAGGTAATATACATCCATCACTAGTATATATAATTTCACTTATAAATAAATCAAATTCATTAATATAAATCCCAAATAATATTAAACAAAGAGGATGACCTTGCTTGAACTTTATAATACTCTAAAATAGATAAATAAACCACTAAAAATTTGAAATTAATACACCAAAAATTTTAAATTTAACCTTATAGATATAAATTTTACTCATAACCTAGTTAGAAAAGATAAGTTTCTCTCTATAAAAAAATGTAATACATCACTTAAATCCTTGCTTCATTATATTCATAATAAGTTTGTATTAAGATCATAAGAGGATTTTTAAGACTTTGGAGTTGTAGATTTAGAAAAAAATCTCTTTTGAGAAGCTTTAAGATAACCAATATGACGAGTCTTGATCATAGCATTGTGATCAAAAGCATCTCCTAACATGAAGGAAACCACAAATTTTGGAAGTGCACAACATGTCTCATGAGAGTGACAAATATTGGCATGGAACCAACAAAGTTTTCTAGGATCATACCATGATGGAGCAGCAGTGGTAGTGGGAATGAAAGGTTTAGATGGAGGTAATAAGTTCCTCATTTCTAACAAGTTCAAGGGTGGGTTGTAGGGATTTTGAATATCTAATTTGTTTGGTCCTATTTTGGTTTGAGGATTCTTAGAGTTAAAGTTGGTAATGGTTATTATGTTAGTTGAAGTTTGGAAAGAATCCTTGATGAGACTATGAGAAGGTTCAAATTGAGTCATGAGAGAATCTTATCTTTTGGATTGATCAAAATCATCTTTTAAAGTTTGGGGAGAGAAAATTAGAACCTTGTATTGAAGAAAATGTTTAATTTTAATGACAAAGAGTTTGAAAATATTTTCATCACTCATGTTATGATCTACTTTGCTAGCTAACAATTTCTATCATTTGATGAATATATGGGCAGATTCATTAAGTAGTTGCTTAGCATTGATGAAATAGCTAAGGTTATTTTTAGGAAAATCAGTTTGTTGAAATTCTTTAACTAAATCATTGAATAAATCTTCTAGTTGAAAAATGGATTATAGAGGGAGTTTATTAAATAATTTTAAAGCATCTCCCATAAATATTTTGACAATAAGTTTAGCAGTAGCAAAGGTATTAATTTAGATGCATTCCTTTTAGAGATTCCCAAATTATTTAAGAAAAATAATCAAGTCCTTAGTCCTATCATATGTAATATTTGGATAAATATTTCCAATATCTATAGATTCAGTAAATGGAGTTAAAGGTTCATTTTGAATATGTTGAAGCATTGTTTTGTGTATGAGAGGTTGAGGGATGATATTCATATTGTAATCTCAAAGAGGAGGGATGATGTAAATTTGATGCCTACAACCTCCACATTTATTAACTTGGCTCTGGATTTTGACTTGAATTCCTTTAATGACTCTAACTTTTCTTTGTCATGCAAGTATTTTGGTTCTATCTTGACAGTCCCCGATCAATCATCCATTTGGCTAGGCTCTCAAGCCTCTTGGAAAACATAGTATTCCTCTCTCTCTTAAGACATTCACTCCATATATCTCTAATATCTTATCCTTCATATTAAATCACCACCCTTTCATTCAAATCTTTCATCTCTTCACTCTCTTTCATGGTTCAAACTTGCTCATTCCTTGATATAGGTTCATAGGCATAAAAGCCTAAAACATTGTTTCATGATTATTGCATTATTTTTAGGGAATATATGGCCATACACCTGCTCATTTTAATTATCATATAGATCCAATCAATTAACACAATCACCAAGTAAGAACTCTCAACCCAACTACACTTTCTCTCTTTAAGGCATATTCCTTATATCCCTATTTTAGTATAAATCTAGTAGGTACAGACAATATATCAATATTTATAACCAAAAAACACATTTATAGATAACCTTTATTCCTTTCCTATTTCATAAATTTTTAGGTCTCAACTATCAATGGAAGTATCTTTTCTATTACACCCTTATATGCAATTCAGACTCTTTAGACCTAGTTCTCTTCCACAATCATGGAAATTGTATTTTACAATCATATACGGATCTAAAAACCCATCAATCATACATATCATGAAAAATTACATATGATTCCAAAGTTTCATGATTTTTAGATGGTGGAAATGAAATTTATTCAAGATTCCATTTCTAAACCCTAGTATAGTTGTTGATAGGCTTGTGTAAGGCTGAGAGTAATCAAAAGGGGATATACTGAGTTTTAGGACACTTTAAATACTTCTAATACCTTGATAAGGTCTTAAATACATTTTTTAAACTTCTCTCATTTTGTTTTTATCATGAACAATCACTAAATGGCTCCAATAAGCACTTATATAGAGTTATATATTCTCTTGACTGGACTGTGTGAGAGTTGAGCCATCTTTAGCAAATTTGAAGGATGTCTAAGCCTCATTTGTTTGTCTCAGGATACTTCCACAAACTCTTGTAAACTTTTAGTTTTTGTTTTTTAAGGTTTTGGATATCTTCACCAATATCAGACAATTTGATAAAAGTATGATCACTATTAAACCATCTTGATATTGGTCATGTCGATCATGGGTCCCTTTGGTCCCTTCCTTCGTTTTGATCATGTTTTCTTGTACCTTTCTTGTCAAATTGCCATCTTTCACAATGTTAGCTTATGTCCCAATAAGGTTTTAATTTGAATATGATAAGTTTTTATATTTAGAAACACACTAATGCATTTGAGGACCATGAATGAAGAGATGACACAAACACATCGTATACTCACATAATTACAAGGATCGCATCTAAGGTTTTTTCACGCTACTTTTTATTTCATTTTGTAAATACCCAAATTTGATACAAGTCCATTTTTCATAGTATCTTTTACCCAGTTTTGCACACTTGGACCGTTGATATATTTTTGGAAATTTTTAGGACACTTCCTACCCCACATTACTCTCTCTTTGGCCTCATGCATTCTAAATATCTATGGTACTCATCCATTTCAACTTTTGAGACTTATGCGACTATTTTTTGAGTTTCTTGCACCCTTCCTAGACATCTGACTCTCTTAGGATGAATCTAATGGCTATAGGTTACCATTGAATTTGTCCCATTTTTAGGTGGGTTCTTATGCCTTAGCTTGATCTCTTACACCTTTTAATTTTTATATCACTACTTTCCATTTTTGACCATTGTGTGTGTCATGTTCCATAGATCCCTATATACAAATCATCCATAGTCATTTACCAAGTATGAGTGAATGGTGATTTTCTTATCTATAATCAAAATTGGAGTCTTCAAATCACATATCTATAGTTAAATTTATGACATAGTCTTCCACCTTAATACTTAAATATTCTTCAAGTTATTGTGACATCATTCACTTATACTAAATGAGAGTTTAGGAGAATGCTCATGTACTTACATCATCAATTTTATTGAAGAGTTGGTCTAAGTTCTTGATTGAGATTGTATTTACACTACACAAGAACTACATGGGGTTTGATTATGCCATTTGGAATACATAGTTGTAACTCCCTTGAGGTGTTTCAACCCAAATACTTAATATACCTTATCCTTTGCATGTGTATTATGGATAAATAAGTGAAGAGAGGAAGAAGACATCAATTTAGATAGTCTACCTACCAATTCAAAAGAGAGCAAACATAAGATTGTAAAACATTAGGAGGTGAAAATGCCTAGACAAATTAAGAATCCAAAAAGGTTCATAGTAAAAGTTTAGAATTTAGCAACAAATTCTTCAATCATAATACATAGAACATATTCGGTGGTCAAATCTACCCTAAATAGATTTATCGGTACCTAAAAACCCCCGAATCTATACTTTGATAGTAAGCAGACTAGATTTCACACATATATAATTTATCCCTTCTAAAACACTGTTACACTCTCAAAATCCCAAGATTCTACATAGGTGTGACTGTTCCATAGATTTCATTTTTCATATTTCCCATTACTTGTTAAATCAATTTCATTGTTATTCTCTACTACTTCTAGCCTCTAGGGAAAATCTATTTTATTGTTTTAGACTGTCATATTATAGATCTTCCCTATATCATAGTTTTTAGCTATTTTCATAGTGTATTTATCATTGTGCATAATTTAGATACAACATATTTATATATATTGAAAATTTATTATTCCACACATGTATCAAAAGAAGGACTAGTGAAAGTGAAAATATAAGAAGATTATTTTCTTATATCTCATACATAAAGATAAGAGTCAAGATATTCATACACACTAATCTACTTGTTGACTTACATGAGTGTTGATTTCTAAATTATCATCAAACAAGGGATTGACTTAGTCATACCCCTTAAAACAACACCAAAAAATTTATGTCTTTGCAAGGTCTACTAGAGAGCATTATGGCTTTGGAAAATGAGAGAATTCTAGTTGATTTGCACATAGATTTACTAATTTGGGAGAGGTTTCTGTTGAATAGGCATTTTCAAATAAATTTGCAAAGTTTCAAACCAATCTAATTTTTATTTTCTACTATCAAGATCAAACTACCACTATTAGGACATATCGCTTCTATTGGATCATTATAATTATAGTCACATAATCAAATCACATTCATCTTTCTAGATTATTTTATGTGCTATTTCTAGACCAATTACTTAATACTTTCAACATCTGCTAGAGTAAATTTAATTCATAGATTAGGTACATATCTATATACCCCCTTTTTCAATTTTATACATTTCAAGGTAATTTCATTCATCTCTTTCAATCACAATTTTAGGTCTTTATTTACTAATTTATTGTATTTATATTGGATCTACATATTATGTCCATGTTATGGTTTAATTGAGGTTTGTTAAGACCTAGATCCACTTTTCCATAAAACACGATCATATGATGAAGTTGTTATATTAGTTTCTCTCATACTTGTGTTAGTGAAATATTTGGGTCTTTAGGATCACATATAAGTCGGGTGTAACTGAAGTGATAATGCACATTAGGGAGCTAAAATTTAGTGACAGTGTATGGAGGTCCCCTTTTGTGGTGGAGGTTAGAACTTGGAGGAGTTAAGAATATTTTTCAAGAATTATTCCATGAGTGTCACCAACTCAAAAACCAGAACTTGGGATTTGACTTTGTTGTTTAAATAAAATAAAATACCTATAATTAGATGTTATAGGGTTACAAATAAAATAGACCCCAATAGTTTATGGAATCTTCTCTATCAATGAGCTAATGCAATCAAAAATAAAATACCTGAAATTAGATGTCATAGGGTTACCCTATAGACTTAGTCGAAATTTAGTTTAAAATTTCCTAAAGAAGAAGGGGTCGAATATTTGTTCTTCATCATTGATTTCTTGTGATCAACCCTTGGCATATTAACAAGGTAATATACATCCATCACTAGTATATATAATTTCACTTATAAATAAATCAAATTCATTAATATAAATCCCAAATAATATTAAACAAAGAGGATGACCTTGCTTGAACTTTATAATACTCTAAAATAGATAAATAAACCACTAAAAATTTGAAATTAATACACCAAAAATTTTAAATTTAACCTTATAGATATAAATTTTACTCATAACCTAGTTAGAAAAGATAAGTTTCTCTCTATAAAAAAATGTAATACATCACTTAAATCCTTGCTTCATTATATTCATAATAAGTTTGTATTAAGATCATAAGAGGATTTTTAAGACTTTGGAGTTGTAGATTTAGAAAAAAATCTCTTTTGAGAAGCTTTAAGATAACCAATATGACGAGTCTTGATCATAGCATTGTGATCAAAAGCATCTCCTAACATGAAGGAAACCACAAATTTTGGAAGTGCACAACATGTCTCATGAGAGTGACAAATATTGGCATGGAACCAACAAAGTTTTCTAGGATCATACCATGATGGAGCAGCAGTGGTAGTGGGAATGAAAGGTTTAGATGGAGGTAATAAGTTCCTCATTTCTAACAAGTTCAAGGGTGGGTTGTAGGGATTTTGAATATCTAATTTGTTTGGTCCTATTTTGGTTTGAGGATTCTTAGAGTTAAAGTTGGTAATGGTTATTATGTTAGTTGAAGTTTGGAAAGAATCCTTGATGAGACTATGAGAAGGTTCAAATTGAGTCATGAGAGAATCTTATCTTTTGGATTGATCAAAATCATCTTTTAAAGTTTGGGGAGAGAAAATTAGAACCTTGTATTGAAGAAAATGTTTAATTTTAATGACAAAGAGTTTGAAAATATTTTCATCACTCATGTTATGATCTACTTTGCTAGCTAACAATTTCTATCATTTGATGAATATATGGGCAGATTCATTAAGTAGTTGCTTAGCATTGATGAAATAGCTAAGGTTATTTTTAGGAAAATCAGTTTGTTGAAATTCTTTAACTAAATCATTGAATAAATCTTCTAGTTGAAAAATGGATTATAGAGGGAGTTTATTAAATAATTTTAAAGCATCTCCCATAAATATTTTGACAATAAGTTTAGCAGTAGCAAAGGTATTAATTTAGATGCATTCCTTTTAGAGATTCCCAAATTATTTAAGAAAAATAATCAAGTCCTTAGTCCTATCATATGTAATATTTGGATAAATATTTCCAATATCTATAGATTCAGTAAATGGAGTTAAAGGTTCATTTTGAATATGTTGAAGCATTGTTTTGTGTATGAGAGGTTGAGGGATGATATTCATATTGTAATCTCAAAGAGGAGGGATGATGTAAATTTGATGCCTACAACCTCCACATTTATTAACTTGGCTCTGGATTTTGACTTGAATTCCTTTAATGACTCTAACTTTTCTTTGTCATGCAAGTATTTTGGTTCTATCTTGACAGTCCCCGATCAATCATCCATTTGGCTAGGCTCTCAAGCCTCTTGGAAAACATAGTATTCCTCTCTCTCTTAAGACATTCACTCCATATATCTCTAATATCTTATCCTTCATATTAAATCACCACCCTTTCATTCAAATCTTTCATCTCTTCACTCTCTTTCATGGTTCAAACTTGCTCATTCCTTGATATAGGTTCATAGGCATAAAAGCCTAAAACATTGTTTCATGATTATTGCATTATTTTTAGGGAATATATGGCCATACACCTGCTCATTTTAATTATCATATAGATCCAATCAATTAACACAATCACCAAGTAAGAACTCTCAACCCAACTACACTTTCTCTCTTTAAGGCATATTCCTTATATCCCTATTTTAGTATAAATCTAGTAGGTACAGACAATATATCAATATTTATAACCAAAAAACACATTTATAGATAACCTTTATTCCTTTCCTATTTCATAAATTTTTAGGTCTCAACTATCAATGGAAGTATCTTTTCTATTACACCCTTATATGCAATTCAGACTCTTTAGACCTAGTTCTCTTCCACAATCATGGAAATTGTATTTTACAATCATATACGGATCTAAAAACCCATCAATCATACATATCATGAAAAATTACATATGATTCCAAAGTTTCATGATTTTTAGATGGTGGAAATGAAATTTATTCAAGATTCCATTTCTAAACCCTAGTATAGTTGTTGATAGGCTTGTGTAAGGCTGAGAGTAATCAAAAGGGGATATACTGAGTTTTAGGACACTTTAAATACTTCTAATACCTTGATAAGGTCTTAAATACATTTTTTAAACTTCTCTCATTTTGTTTTTATCATGAACAATCACTAAATGGCTCCAATAAGCACTTATATAGAGTTATATATTCTCTTGACTGGACTGTGTGAGAGTTGAGCCATCTTTAGCAAATTTGAAGGATGTCTAAGCCTCCAAATGGCTTGTTATTATCAGTTAAAAATATATACTATTTCCTTGATCCCAAAAAAAAACAAAAATTACTCCACAAACATCAAACACACATCACTTTCTTGACCTTCTAGATTGTATATACATAGAATTTTTACATGATTATAACACACTATGATTTTTCTAGGCTTTATTACTGAGAATCAATCAATATGACATAAAATATAGGTTAAATATCAATGTTAATCTTACCCTCATACACCAATCTTCTTCATATTCCAAAATATATTGGATAATAAGTCCTTGCTATTCATTTCTTGCCTTAACAATATACAAACCTCCTCCTACAATAGAATATAGTTCTTTTCCTCTATTTTCTACTTGTTTTCACCTATGTCCTCCAAGGTTATACTTATCTAATACTTAATACTCTTACCTACCACTCTCATTACCCATTTATAATAATTTCACCCCTCTTAAGACGCCAAACAAACAAGAAAACTCCTTGCAAGGCCACCCCATGTAGGGTGGCATTTAAAAGATGGGTTTCTTGGCCTATATTACTCATAATAATGATTTTTACGTTGAAAAAAATATACAAACCTTCCTATGGACTAATAGGAACCACATAAATATTGACCAACATTTATATTTCACATAACACCCATAAACACCACTGAAATCTTCAACACAAATTTCAAATTATCCATTTTGGTAAGAAACTCCAAAATGAATAGAAACACACACTTTTAAGACTCATAATGACTCAAACACAACCTAAGCGACCCTACAAGACCTCTAACACCCATTACAAACAAAAAATGACCATCATGAATTTTTCAATCATGCTAACACCTTATATTTGTCTTTGGATGCTTTACATCATACTCCCTAAGTGGGAAATAATTGGGCTCCTACTCAAATGCATTTATTGCAAATTCTTCCTTGTTTTCTAATTATTTCTATTATGGTTTTTTGAGCTTCTCTTTTTTCTTCTTGTATTATTCTTTTCATTTCTCTTCAGTCGATGCCTTTTTCTTCTTATTTTGTTGTCTCTTTGCTAACTCATCCTCTATCTCCATGAAGCATATGACATGTTGCAAATCTTTGGCCATTTCATCTTCTATTTCCTCCATATCTGACTTCTCTCCATTATTTTCTACCTCTAAGCTATGATTCTCATTATTCACTCCTATTCCTACCCCACAACTTCCTTATTCATTGGTCATGGTTGGTTCATGCACTCCTTGTTGGTTTTACTTCTTAAAAATGATTTCTTCTTTGTCATGATACTCTAATGGATTCTCATGAATCTTCACCCTTTCCATAAAATCACATATATCCTCTTTGTTTTCCTTATCATGACACTACACCTTCTCATGATGAGTCTTCGCATAGCCTTGCTCATCTTGTAATGATAATTTATTGACCAATTCACTTTCATCATAATTTAACTTTTTTTGTCAACCTCTTATCTCACTATCATCATGAATACCTCTAACCAACTCAGAACAACATTACCAAATGAATTAATTATCTTCTTACCTTTCTCTTCCTTCATTAGGCTGCTCTCTTTCTCACTTGATTTTAGCTTTCCCTCTATAAGCCTTTCCTCTTTAAATCTTGGCATGCTGCTTTGATTTATCCTTAGGCTAAGGTTGACTTATCTTTGATATTTTAATGTTATCATACTCTTACTCCTTCCTTGGATTACTTTAGGATTGATCTTGTCCTCCTCCCAACATGCATTGTTCTTCCAATCAACTCCTTTGTAAGGATCATGGTTGTCCTCCTCTTCTTTTGAT
This sequence comes from Torreya grandis, assembly GCA_037957365.1. Taxonomy (NCBI): domain Eukaryota; kingdom Viridiplantae; phylum Streptophyta; class Pinopsida; order Cupressales; family Taxaceae; genus Torreya; species Torreya grandis. The sequence continues at coordinate 10,914 of JARHVA010010386.1, read as the reverse complement.
CTATTATGAGCTCTTGTATCTCATTATTTATTTTTTCCATGTGATCATGGAGTGACTCTCTTTATTTAATCTCTATACCTGCACCATCATGCTTAATACTCATCAAATTACACTCATGAGACTTGATAGACTCTTCTATAACATCATGGTTCTTGCCACTTTATCTTGCTTTTAATTTCTTCTTCCAATCCTCTCTAGGATTCTCTCTCATCTTCTTGAGTTACTTGGCATGTCCTCTTAACCTATATGCTTTACTTGCATTATTTGTTACCATTGTTTTCTCTTTATCCAACTCACATAATTATATTCCTTGCTTACCTTGGCTTACAACTTTGTTTGACTCATCTTGTATCCATACTTATTCATCTTCTTGGTTGTAATTCATTGATTTATTTCAATTTAATTCCCTTATATGACTTGCAAATTTATATTCTTGAAATTTTCTCATGGGAAACATACTTCTTGTCCTTGATTCTTCTTTCCTTCATCTTGAAATTATACCTCTAGTTCTTGTATGACAACCTCTACCTTATTTTCATCTTGACTAAGAAACTCTAATAGGTTAACTTCAACCTCTTGTATCAATCCTCTCCACATCATCTCTTCTTATTTATTGTGATCTTGCATACCTTGTGTCATATCTTGTACTAGGGATTCATATCCATCTTATGTAAATCTAGACACTCCCTCATTCTATAAATCAATTTATATACCCATCAATATGTCTCTCTCTTGAACCCCTATTAACTCATGCACATTACTCATCTCTTCACATGTTATTCTAGGATAGACTTTGTCCTTTTTCCATCATTTATGACATGATCCAAAGATGTCAATTTTGCTTGTAATTGACCCCAGTTCTCATAGACAAATGGTTGGTCATGTTACTCATCTAAAAACTCTTCATCACCTAGATAATCTTGTTCAATCTGATCTTTGATTGCTTTATACAATGTTAATTATGAATTCTGATTTTCATACCTTTTTACTCAATCCTCTTGATCCAATGTTGATTCTTTAATTCCTTCCATGAGGCATTCTTCTTCTTGAGGGTCTTCTTCTCCCAACATCTTTTATCTTTTAGGATAATAAATCATTGTACCTCTATACATAGCTTCCCAATCAACTTCTTCTTCAACATAATCATGTTGCTCATGCTTTCTCTCCTTCATGATTTCAACTTTCATGTCCTCAAAATGGACTTCTTCTTTCTTCAATTTTTTTACCTACATGCACACATGATAATAAATATTTAGATGTAAAATATCGAGGTTTTCTTGCCTCCATATTATCTTTTTTATGTTGTTTTTCCTTCATGACTATCTCATTCTCCTTAAGGTGTTTCCCACCTTCCTCTTGTTCATTCATTATAAACTTCTTCATCTCCTCCTTGATCTAGCTACATAGCAACTTCTTTTATTTTCTATTGTCTCTCATGACAATCTTCCTTCTTCTCTCCATGAATAGCCTTATAGGCCACTTAACTCTTTTCTTCCTCATTACCTAGTCATACCATTGGCTTTTTTCTTCTTGCATGATCCCCACCAAGAGCCTTATCCTCTATATCCTTTGATCTATCTCACTCTTCTCTTATTCAACCACCAACCCATTTCTCTTTGGGTCTTTCTTCTTCTTTATCTCATTGTGGTACTCTAACTCAGCCAAGCCCTTAGTCTCCTTTGCCTTCTCTATCTTCATATTCTCACAAGCAAGTATTTTTCACCTTGTTTTGATGTCTCAACCTAGGTTCTCTCTACCTAGTCTCTTAACACTCTTGTCTAAGTTTTTTTCACCTTGGAACAACTCCTCTCCTTCTTGGAGTCTCTCTCTCTTGATATTTTTCTATATCTCTTCTTAGGGCTGATCTTATACCACAAACTCTTACATTTATCTACCTCTCTAACTCATTCCTATAAATTAACTTCATGAAATCTTAAATAGCAAACTTCAATAACCTTAAATATCAACCTATCATATTCAAAAACATGAATTATTCTAAGAGATTACCTACTCTGATACCAATTGATGTAGAGTTGATGCTTACAACATCCTCATTCATTACCTTGGCTCTAATTTCTGACTTGAATGCCTTCAATGAGTCTAAATTTGCTTTGTCACGTTGGTACTTTGGTTCTATCTTGACAATGTATGATCAATCATCCCTTTGGATAGGATCTTAAGCCTCTTGGAAAACATAGTCTTACTTTCTATCTTAATACATTCACTCCATATATATCTACACTCTTATCTTTCATAGTACATCACCATATTTTCATGCAAATGTTTCATCTCTTCACTCTCTTTCTTGGTTCAAACTTTCTTATTCCTTAAGATAGGTTCATAGGCCTAAAAGCCTAAAAAATAGTTTCATAATTCTTGTCTTATTTATATGGAATATATGGCCATACACATTCTCATTTTAACTCTAATATACATCCAATCACGAAGCACGAACTCTTAACCCAACTACACTTTTTCTCTTTAAGGCTTACTCTTTGTAGCCCTATTTTAGTAAAAATATAGTAGGTGTGGATAATATATCAAGTTTTCATACCAAAAAAACACATTTATAGATATTATTTATCTCTTTACTTCTTCACACAAAATTTTATGTCTAAACTATCAATGGAAGTATCTTTTCTCTTACACCCTTCTAGGAAATTTGGTCTCTTTATTCCTAGTTCACTTCCATAATCATGGATATTGTACTATATGTTCATGTAAAAGTATGAAACCTAAAAAATCCTATATATCATGACAAATTACATCTTATTCTAAAGTTTCATGATTTGTGTCTATTGAAAATGCAATTTATTAAAAATTCCATTTCTAAACCATAGTCTAGTTGTTGACAGGCCTATGCAAAGTGGAGAGTAAATAAAAGGGGATAGAATGAGTTTAAAGTCACTTTAAATACTTCCAATACTAGGATAATGTCTTCCCTATATTGTTTAAAATTCTTCTATAAGTTTTTGATCATGAAAAATCATTAATGGATCCAATAAGCATTTATACAGAGTTCAATATTCTCTTGACTGGACTGTGTGGGGGTTGAGTCATCTTTAGCAACTCTAAAGGATGTCTGAGCCTCCAAATGGAGTTTTATTATCACCTAAAACTCTATATTATTTCTTATCCAAAAAAAATCAAAAATTACTCCACAACCTTCAAACATACATCACCTTTTTGACCTTATAGACTGTATATACATAGAATTCTTGCATGATTGTAACACACTATGATTTCTATGGGATTTAGTGCTGAGAATAAATAAATATGAAATAAACTAAGGATAAAAATAAATGTTAAACTTACTATCATACACAAATATTATTCATATTCCAAAATATATTGGATAAGAAGTCTTTTTTATTTCTTTCTTGCCTTAAAAATATACAAACTTCCTCCTACAACAAAACATAGTGATTTTGTTTTGTTTTATTCTTGTTTTCGCCTTTGTATTCTAATTTTATAATTCCTAATACTCTCTCTTACCACTATAATTACCCATCTACAAGCATTTATCCCCCACAAAGATGTCAAATAAATAAGAAAACTCCTTACAATGCCAACCCACATAAGGTGGTAGTTACAAGCTGAGTTTTTTCATCTATATTGATAATGACAATTATTTATACATTAAAACACATATACACACATTCCTATGGCCTAATGTAACCCAAAAAAACATTTTAAAACCTTTATACTTCACATAACACCCCTAAACATCACTCAAAGCTTTAACAGAAATTTAAATTTTCAAATTATGCATTTTGGTAGGAAACTCCAAAATGATTAGAAACAAACTTCTAACACTTGTATTGACTCAAACACAACCTAAAGGACCCTAAAAGACCTATAACACCCATCAAAAACTAAAAATAACAATCATGAAGTTTTCAAACATTTTAACACCTCATATTGTCTTGGGATGCTCTGCATCAAAGGGGAACAAAATTTTGATTATGTTAAGACATATTGATGGGAAGTTGAAATATCATTTTCAAGATATGAATTTAAATTTGGATCATTTAATAAAAATTATTTGTTTTAATAAAATTCATTTGTTGAACCATTTATGCAATAATTTTAGTTGTATCAATAAGTGTATTTTGATTGCCAATAGTGGGTGGAGTCCTAGTATTGGTAGGAGGAGAGTTCCCAAAATTAGTGTTAGGAGGATTCCCTAAAGCGGGGTTTCCAAGGTTAATGGTAAGAGGATTTCTTATAGTGGTTTTGAAATGTTAGTATCAATTTATCAAATGGTGAAGTAGGGATGTTTGGATAAAGTACCATTCATATTAGGGGTATAAATGGTATTGTCATAAAGGTTTTTTAATATATCAAAATCATCTAGATCATTATTTTAAGTGATTTGAACCATGTTAATATATATATATATATATATATATAGATGGTTATTGGGATTAGTTTCACCATGAAGTGAGGTCATCATTTTTGGACAAATTAGGTATGAAAGAATAACCCATGTAAAATCTGAATGGGTTAAAACTATCAAGAAAAATTATAATAGGTTATTTCATGATGTTAATTGGATTGGAGAGTTGATATAAAATGAAATTGATTACATCAAAGGAGTGTTATCATCCTAAAACAATATAGTTATTGGGACAATAAATGTTATTAAATTGTATCGACTTGGTTGATAACATATAAGAAAAAGGTGGTGCAGATGGTGGCTAGAAAATAAGACTAGATCTAACAAAGCCAATGTAATTAGGGATAAGATCAAAGAATTTAAAAAATAGATCATCACTAACTAGTTATCTGATTCACCTCTAGAAGTTAATGATCTTGTCAATAGTGATTTTATGAATTAATTGATTTGTTATATTGACAATCCATCTATTAACTCTTCTCCTTGATACATCAATATCATCAACTATCTGATCAATTGTGCTTATCCTGAAGGTGATATTTCTCAAAAAAAGTTGTCTTTGCATTATCACATCCAAATAGTCATCCTAAACATAGGTCTCTACCATAATACCTTTGATGGCATGCTACTTACGTGTGTCAACTAGGACAAATCATAAAGGGTCCTTTTTAATTGTCATATTGGCATTTTTGGCAGTCATTTCAGGTGTCACATAACCACTTGTAAAATCCATAGGATGGGTTATTTATGGCATATTATATAACATGATGTTATTGAATACATATGCAAATATGAGAAGTGTTAGCATCTTTCACATGAGATACATATCCCTACTAGGGCATTATAGCCCATTGGCACTATGTGGCCCTTTTCCACTTGGGGCTTGAACCTAGAAGGAAAAATCTCACCTACTTCCTCATATGGACATCACTTCATTATTAAGTCCATTGAATACTTTACCAAGTGGTAAAGGCAATACCATTAACATCTATCACTGGTTCAACTATTTAAAAAAATTGAACCAAATCGTATATCACTATAGAGGCCCATAGGTTATTGTTACTGACAATGAATCTCATTTAAAAAACTTGAATTTCATGATTTATGCAAGAAATTTTCTATTTGACATGACTCAACCTCCTTGTACTACCTAAAAACTAACAGTTAAGCTAAAACTACTAACAAAACCCTAAAGTCAACCTTGGTCAAAAAATTCAAGGACTCTAAATGAGATTGGAATTTATAGCTCTACCTAGTGCTTTGGGCTTAAAAGATAACTATTAAAACACCCATAAGGGAAACCCCATATTCTCTTGTGTTTGGGTCTAAATCTATCCTACCCCTAGAGGTAGAGATACCTATCTTGTGTGTTTCTCTTTAAGGTCTACTTGACCATGAAGAATATTGAAACACATATTTAGATGAATTAAAAACTTCAGATGAACATCGGTTCACTATTGTAAAAACCATATTTATTAAGCTAATCGAATGGGCATAAATTAAAATAAAAATGTTCATGAGTGACCTATATATGTAGGAGAACTTATCCTTATACCCAATAGTCAGATTGACAAAAATAAATGAGAAGGTCACAAATTCATACCTAATTGGTTAGGGCCTTACCTAGTATTAGAAGACTTTAAAAATAGGGCATACTAGTTATGAACTCTAGAGAGGAGTTAGGTGAATCCATGAACTCTTTTCACCTGAAGCATTTATATATCTAGTTATATCTCATCACATTGTCCTCATTGCATTTCATTTTTCATAGTTCATGTGTTCAATTGCTTGTCAGATGTTATGTTAGGTGATTACTTAGTTTTATTTTTCACAACATAAAACTTTTAGATTATAGCACATCATGTCATCTCATCTATTACACCACCCTACTGTCCCATGGAAAACATTATCAAAATTAGCATTACATTGGTTCATGTCTTAGTTCCAATGAGAAAAGTGCACCTATCTTCCCCACATCTTTTTTCATAGCTTAGAAAATGTTATCTTATAGTCTAGTCTAGAAGTTTGTCCATGATAGATTCCCCTCTTATAGTGCCTTCCAAATTACAACATTATCATGCTCAGAAGTAGGTAACTTTACTCACCTATCTTAGTTTTTGGTGATAATCCCTTGCATATTACTAGTTGTATGGGGCCAAGGTTTGGGGGTAATAGCCTTACAAATAGAAAAGTAGACACTCATCTATGAAAAAGAAACCTATGCAAGTACCACAATTAGATTATACATCTATCACCCTTTTTAACCATTAGTTTTGAGCTCTTGCATCTTGCTAGTTGTATGGAGTTAGCATTGGGGAGAGGTGCCCTTACTCACCTACATCTTAACTTTGGTGATGATCTCATGTATCTTCCTAGTTACATGAGACTACATGTATGGGTTCATAAAGAAAATCTAAGTGAAATGGCAATCTTAAGTCAAAAAGTGTCCAAATAGGAATATCTTACAAAATCTTGTCTACATGCCCATGATGAATAAGATAACCTTATCCCATTTAACGATTCTTTCATAACTAATTACCTCTATATGAATCTAATAAAGTTAGTGTTTTATAAGTCTATCAATAAGTACATTTTCCCTTTTGCTCAAAAGGATTAGGTCATATTCATTTTTCCTACAAAATTTTGATTCATGGTTTTCATCTCACATATATCCTATTCCCTTTTCATTATCTTGCAGAAAGCTAAAAGTCATGTGTTATATAAAACAAATCATTAAGTCACCACTTATTAAAAAATTGTTAACACACATGTAATTTCATATGTATCCATCACACCTCAACATTTGCAAACATTTTGGTTCCACATGTATAAGCCATCATCTCTAGCATTTTTATCAAAACACAGAGATAAATGATAAACCATAATATGCCTAGTCATCTAGAGTGCATAAGCTTAAAAGCTAACATGGAGATTAAATCCCATAACACATAAAAATAAGTCACTAAAAGGTATGGAAAAACATCTATATATATCATGAGTTTTGGTTTTATACAATAGGATTATCTAATACAAACACCTCTATAGAGGGCTAGTATGACTCAAGGCATCTCAAAAAGAATCAACATATATAATGGTATAAAAAAATGTATACATATAGTCTAATGAGCCTATCCTCCTCCTCTGGGAAGGTCCTAATGTAGAAGAGTGTCTGGGATTGTGGCTCTGGTGATGTCTCCTACTAGTTCTTCCATTTCAAATCATCCCACTATCTTTAGGTAAGAAGCTAGGATGCTAACTCATACCCAAGCCTCCCTTTGATGTTGTCTTCTCTATCCTATGGTTGGAAGCTCATCCTCCTCCATCTTCCCCTATCATTCTATATAACATGGCCTTTGCTCTCCTCTCTCAATCCAATAGGTTGGTGTTCTCTACCCTTAACTCTGTCAGTATCTCAATTACATGACATGCTGGGCTAAAGATGTATATGTGCCAACCAACCCCTAAAAGAAGCCTAGAATCTACCAATAATTGGTCCCTATTCAGGACAATACTCATCTAAAAAAGGTTGATCAAGCCACCCATGATAATAATATCTCTCCATCCACTAAAGGTATCTACAATCACAAAGTGAAAAATCAATGTTAGATCCAATCTATGTCAAAGTTCAAAGTAGTAAAACTATCTACACAAAGGATATATGAAATAAAATGTGAGTTTTAAATGAAAATATGTAAATAAATAATATACCTAGATCTCCCTCGTGCCACTTGAGATTAGATTCATCATTCATAGCCTCCTCTTAGTTGATGTCTCAGTCCTCCTCCATCTCAACATCTTGAGCCTCACCCTCTCTACCTCCTAGAATCTCTTACTGGTCAGGACTATGTCCTAATGGTGGTGGTGGTGGATAGCCCATATACCGTTACATGGCTATGACCTATCCTCCTCCTCCTTCAATGACCTACACATGATTTCCATGTGATATTACCCACTGAACTGGTCAGGTGATATGCACCCTCTAACAATTGGATGACATGATAACCACCTACACCTCATAGATATTGCTTCTTAAATACCCTTATATATAACTTCATAGACAGGAAGGTTTCCCACATGGGGCATACCAAACTATTATGACACCCTATCTGTGGGGTGTACCTCAATCTAAAGGAGCCTATCCCAAATCTGAGTGGTCGTAGTAGCTATTGCAAGATAGGCTCCCTCATTATCTCATTTCCCAACCATGCTCTGGTAAGGAATATAAATTAGGTATGTTATTGTTAAATACCTCATAGCTTATGGGAAATCATGGAAGGGCACCATGTTTATCCATTTGGTGGCCCTAATATCTTCTGGTACCCCAATCAGGACTCCCCTTTGATAGGGGATCATCTCCTCATAACCCCAACCCATGAAAATAGTCAAGTGGTTGATATAAATGGATCCTAGATGAAGCAATGTCTATGTCAATATCTCCTAGCTATAGGAGTAACACACCCATCTCTCCTTGAAATGTCACATAATCAATGATTAATGAAACAATAATCTAGTTTTACCCTTATCTCTCACTAATCAGAAGGTAAGAATACCTATAATGGCCTTCCTTAGGTTTGGAATCATTGATCCCTCAACTTGATAAAGCCTCACATTGTACTTTATACCCACATTAAATGAATTAGTTTCTTTGAAGTGATCTTCCCAATTAGAAGCATCACGACTACTATAACCAACTTAGATAATTGCTAATCAATTAGCTTAAGGGAGACTTGTAATATGATACACATCTTTGAGAGTGATCATCCACTCTCCTTATGCCTAAGGGAACATAAGTTTGTTCTATTCAGAGCCCTAGTAGGTTAGAAGGTTACATAGCAGTCGACTGGTGGTGGGGATGATCCCCGCCTATGTTATCCTAAAGATCCCTGATTGATCCAAAAAAACCAACTCATTGACCATCAAAAATGATAAGACATAAGAATCCAATCCAACTCCCAAGCTCTGATCCATCATATATAATCACCCTATAGAAACAAGAAGACCTTAAGTTATCTTGGGAATAAGTTTTGATCTCTAAACAATTTAAAATCCTCCCCAATTCTAGCATATAAAACCACCCTCATTTTTAGGTGGAAGTTACAAAAATTCCATATGGCTATTATAAAACCACCCTAGGATATTATGTAATTACCCCAGGTGATTATATAACTACCCTAGATGGTTAGTAACTTAACCATATTTTGGTGGTTATGATACTACTGCAGTGGTTTTGTAATTGCCACCCTGTAAAGGGTGAAGGTTTTTTCCCCTAGCAATGTCCCTTTCCACATTCCTCAAAAACACCCCAAATCCACCCAAAATCAAAAAAAAATGGAATATTCTTAATCTACTGCACTCCCCCAAAAAAAAATCATTTCAAAGCTAAAATTTTTGAACTTCATCAGATTTTAGCTAAGTTTTAAACAAAAATTCAAATTTGGGGAAAAAATGAAAAAGTCAGCAAAACCTACCTAATCATGCCTGGCATCTCCTCCCATTGGTATGTTCAACATCCTCTTGATGTTCTCATCCTTTTGAATACTTTATCACTTGAAATAGTCACCAAAAATCCAAAGCTCAAAATCTCTTAAAAGTAAATGGCACAAATGAATTGTTTTTGGAAAGTTTTTGAATATATTAGCCTCAAACTAGTCGTTTTAGTTTAAAAACTTTCCAATTTTTGCATGTTTTCACATTTTACATATATTTTATGTTGTTAAGTCATATTTTTACTATATTTTACAATCTAAACTCCAAGGCTAATGATTTAATAGTTTTTCTATCTTTTGTAGCATATTTTATGATTTTATAGGTTCTTGACCGCTTGATGCTAGACTTAGTCCCCTAATGGGATGATTAAATTAGTATTATATTACCCAAACATATGGTATTTATTCATTTCCACATTATGATTACATAGCTTACTTTTCATTTTTTTTGTTAAATTGCACTTAATTCTTGTTTTCTGCTTAGAGGTTATATAGACTCCCAATTGTCTTCACTCCATAGTTTAGGCATTTAAGGTAAGTATTTATAACCTCCTATTTCCCTTATAAAATTCAACTTTCTTAGGACTAAACCCTCATAAATCCATGACAAGGTGTCCTCCTGAGGCATTAATATGTGTGCACTCAATTTTTACATGGTGTAATTTGCTTTGACACAACAAGTATAGTGATGATGCAGTGATCTCCTAACTACACTCAAATGAGAACTCTCTAATATCCCTCCCCATATTATTACCTATTTATTTAATAAGCCCCAAAAAACCCTCTTTTTTTGGCCTTTTTAGCTTCCATAGGTCTTATTTCAAAAACCTCTCATTAGTGACAAAACCACCCTATACAAGGACAAAACTACCCTATTAAGTTACACAACTGCCCTAACTGTGATGGGTTCATGAGGGAAGTTACGTAAACCACCCTAAAAAACCATCATATATGGGAGGTTTTATTTTAAATATGGGGTGGTTATATAATGTAGAGATATGATTTCATCTTCTAGGAAGGTGGTTATGT